>JANPWX010000031.1:5002632-5155702 GCA_024734555.1 Trochalopteron elliotii
CCTCCCCGGCAGAAGTTTGTGAGCGGGAGCGGGAGAGGTGGAGGAGGGTGACACTTGGGGTAAAAGGAGGAGGTGACACATTGGGGTTGGGGGGAGGAGCAGGGGAAGGAGATGACACATTGCACTGGGGATGGGGTGGGGGAGGGAGGCTTATCCCCTCCCCTCCGGTTTCCTTCAGGATGATTATTTCCAGGCCCTTTTCTTTCGGTCGGGTCCTTCGCCGCGATGATGTCGGGGAAGTTTTATTATTATCTGGGAAATGATGCCGCTCTCGGTGATGGATAATTCGTAGTAAATCCGCTGCTGCGGTTTTTCTTTTTTTTTTTTTTTTTCTTTTTTTTTTTTTTTTTCTTTTTTTTCCCTTCCTTCCCTCCTTCCTTTCATTCGTCTTTGTGGCCCGAGCAGCGCCGGGAAAATTCCGTTTCTTCAGCAACTTGTTATTCCGGAGTCGGGCCTGCCCCCCTCGCCCTGGGGCTGCCCTTCCCGCACAGGTACGGGGCCGGGGGTGCCCACGCCTGCCCCAGCACTGGGCACGGACACTTCTTTATTTTGGTTTGTTTCCCTCCCTCCTGCGCCCGTGTAGGTGGAGTGGGGCTCTATGTGGGACTCTGCCATTTGTTGTAGTCCTCTTATGCTTGTTCCTTTCCTTTCTTCACTTGCCTTCCTGCAGATTTTTTTTTTTTTTTTTTTTTGTGGTGGTGTGTGTTTTGTTTTTTGCTGTTCTTTATTATTCCGTGCTTAACTGTCGGTAGAGCTTTCTCCTCAACCACCTCTGCAGTTTGGTGGGTGCCGGTGGGTTAGTACGCTGAGGTTTTTGGGATGAATTCGTATTTTATTAATGCATGGAGCTCTTCATTCAACTTCTTCTCAAGTGTCAAAAAATAAGGCTATGAACAGATGTGTTTCAATATGGAGAAATTTCTAAGTTCCTAATTCTTGGGGGTGGAGGAAAGAGTGCCATTGGAGAGTGGCTTTTGTTTTCGATTGGTGAACAAATGTCATCACATTTCAGTCACGTGCTGTAATATTCTTTGTTCAGCTATCAAAGTATGATATCTGCTACACCTGTTCCCACTTTTTAATTGTAAGTAACGGTGATTGTCTGCAAATATTATAATTGCAGATAGGAGCACTTTCTCCCCCTTCTATCCTCTTGGATATTTGTTAGGGCCCAAGCACGGAGCTTGACAATGAACTTTTGTTCACTGTGGAGGCTGCGTGTAAAAAGGTCCCACTGGGGGTAATAGCGTGTGTGTCACGAGAAAGTTGTGTGCTGTGATGTTCGGTGGGTCCGAGCGTGGAGAAATCAGGTGGGGACGTGCGCTCCGTAATGGCAGGGCTTGACGAGGAGCTTGGCTTTTTTTGGGCCAGGGAAATTTTCTTGTGCTGTTGCTTGTTATCAGGTTAAAGGACAGATACTCCTGTACACCCATATGTGTAGATAGATGCATCTTTTTTTGCGTGGCTTTAGATTATCAGGTATGAGAAATAAAATGGATTTTGGATATCTGTTTACTCTTTTTTTTTTTTTTTTCTCCCTTCCCCCCCCCCCCCCCCCCCCCATTGTGCTCACTTCTAACAATGAAGACACCTGCTTAGTTTCAGTTTTGTAAGTCGTCTTCCTCTGGCTTTCCTGTGATTTCCTGGAGTTAGCTGGTGAAGCTAGACCTGCTACATAGCAGGGGAATTTCTAACTTTGATGAAGGGAAGCTTATTTTGAGGCTTCATTTATGAAAAAAAACCCAAAACATGTATTTCAATATCTTGTTTAAAAAAAGCCCTTAAAATTCTAAAATTCATTACTTCTACCAGATTAACATGTAAAGACAGAACTTTAATATTAAACTCGTTAGTGATTGTGTATAATACGACTTTATAGTTTTTATTAAATAGTGACACTAAATTACTACTGAGAACAGGATCTTAAAGAAATAAAAAATAGCATAACTATCCATATTAGTTAAAGAAGTTAATGATCATACCTTAGGAGAAAGATTGCAGTCTTTGGAAATTTTGTTTATATCTGTGCATGCTTCATGATAACTAAATTAAAATTTATTATTATTCTTTTCTAGAAAGGAATTCTGTAGATCAGTAAATGAAACTTTAAAACTGTATTTAAAGAAGTAGATGATGAGATTCTCAGATGTTTTTAAAACTTTAAACTTCACTATGGTAGAGGGATTATTTTATGATAGTTATATCAGCTAGAGGGTTGAGCTGATAGGGAGGGATTATGGAGCAGCCTCTCTATCCATTCATTTCATGTTGTACAGTAGTGTATAGAGTGTCTCCTCAAGGTCTTAAGAGACCCGTTGTCCAGCAGAAGGTAGGTGCTTGCACACCGGGAGTACTTGCCACCAGAGGGATGTCAGCTGGGTCATATCCCAAAATTTTACCCTTAGTGACCTGAGCAACAAGAAACTTGGAGTGGATCCCATTATGGGTTTTGCTGATTTTTCATTTAACTAGCGAAGCTAATGTGTTGTGTAATACAAAATGTTATGTGGAGGAGTCTTTTGTTGTTAATAATTATTTGCAGTAGTATTTTTAAGATTTTTACCTGAAAGTTTTTAATCTTTACTCTCCTCTGTCTGCATCCTGAACTAGTTTTGTTGATGGAAGCAGGCATTTGAAAATAGTTTTCTTTCTTTAGGGAAAATAAAAAAACTTTCCTTCAAAGAACTTAAAAAAAGCAAAAGTAGGAAATTAAAACTTAGGCTGCTTAGAAAAAAATGCTATTGTGTACTCTTGCTTCAACAGTGAGATCTCTGCTTTAAGTTTAGGTTTTGTAAAGATAGGTCTTCAGCTGTGTTTCAAGTATTGGTCCTATTTCTTATTCTAACTTTACTTTTTTTTTAGAGATGAGGTTTTGTGTGTGCCTATTAAGCTTCACTGTAGAAATTATGATTTTTTTAAAAATATTAAAAATATCTTGGTGTGGATCCTTACAAAGGACACAATTTTCATGGACTTTTTTTTTTTTTTGGAAATAAGATGTGTTTTATTGACTCTTTAAAAAGTTGAATAATTCTATGTGGAGTTGGAAAGCTTTGATAGTGAGCCTGGCTATCACTTGAGTTGTTCATGCAGTTTGTTTGTAATGAACACATTGTAGCCGTTCAGTTCCTTTATTCTTATTCTCAGAGCAATGAAGAATTTTATTTGGTCAAATGAGTTGATGCTACTGGAAATTGTTTGCAATGGAGATTTCTCTTTTGTTTTAGTCCAGTTTGAAGGAACCTTGATGAACTATCTTATTTCATGTGTTGTTGGCATTTTGCACGGGTACCAGAAACTCAAGATGAATGTCATGTGACAAATGTGTTGATTACCCCGACCTTCTCACTGTTTTTTTGGGTTTGTTGGTTTTACTTGTTTAAAATATTAAATATAAGAAAGGACTTCATAGGGTCATAGAGCTTTGCTTTTTGGAGGGCCATATCATGGGGATGTGAGTTGTAAAGCATCTTCTTCAGGAGAGGCTTCTTGTGTAGAAGGGGCAGTGCTAAAACCCTATTATTAAGCTTCTAATAATATTTCTTCACTGTCCCCTTCACGTTTTATGCTCACAAATGTGCAGTCACATGTGTAGCTGTATACTAGAAGTGTAAGACTCTACAAAAGGCCTGGCTCCTGTGCGTTCCTGAATTGCCCTTGTTCAATTACTCTGTGCCAGAAAGCAGCTCACATCCTGTTTCTGATGTATTTTAACAGCACAAAGGTTATTTAGGAGCAAACCATACCCTGCAAAGGTGGGGCAGAGCACAGAAGGGTTTTGCGATGTCTGCCGATTGCAAAGGGCTGGTACTTATTTCTGTCCTCTGTAATTAGGGGGTATAGAAGGATAGTTTTTATAGGTACCTTACAGCAATATTTCATGTTCAGTATAGCACAAAGCCAGTGTCTGGCTTGTGCTGGTGGTAGAGATATGCATTATGCAGGCAAAAAAGAATTTTATTTACATTTGGAGATGGAGGGGGCAACTTTCTATTTTTTCATTTTCCTTTCATTTTTTTTTCCTTATGTCACAGAGAGTCTCATTAAAAAAAAAAAACAACCAAGAAACAGCCTCTTTATTTCTTTCAGAAGTTTTTATTTATGGCTCCTGCACTTTACAAAGTTCCTCTCTGGACTGAAATTGTTAAAGAAATATTTAAAGTTTGATTTAAAGTTTTTGATTCTGCTTTTGTTATGTCAAAACTTCACAAAAGTGAAGTGTAGATCATAGAATAGCTATAAAATGTATAGAAATCTAAAGAGTTTTTTAAAAGTACTTAGTGCTGAGGAAAGGTGCAGTTGTATCATAATCAGACTTTGCAGTTAGAATCACCTGTCCCTAAAATAGTTTTTATAGCTGTGGAAAGTTCTGACAGGTCTCTTTGTTTGGTCTGAGAGGACTGCCCTGCCTGCTGTCCTAACAAAGCCCCAACTTTGCCACAGAATCTTTTGTTTTAAAACTTTGATCGTTCCAGGGTTTTGAGGAAAAAACGTGCTGCTTGATACAGGCTTATCTGCAACATTTACTTTCTGGTATACTGTTTACACCAGTTTAATGTCTCTGATGGAATTACCAAGTTCCCCATGCCTTAAAAGCTCCTTGCCTAGATGGTTTGACCTATTATTTGTTCCCTCTTGCCCGAGATTTCTTGTTCGCTGTCATTACGAATGCTCACTCTTTTGATTAGAGACTGTGTGCTCAAAGCGTGCTTTGAAAAACTGCGCAGCACAAAACAAACGTGCTGCCTCCACCCCTCAGACCCCAGCCCAAGCCTAATGCCTGTTGTTATTGGTGGGAATGTGTCTGTAAATGCTACAGGAGCAGGGAGGCTCTGCTTCATGTGAGCTTTGTTCTAGGCCACGTTCATACAGCATCTATGTATTTTTAATGTCAGATTTCTTAAAATGTGTGTTTTCTGATTCCACCCTTCCACCTGACAGTGCTGTGCTTGTAGGACAAAAGAGAAAGTTCACTTGGTGCAGAAGTTGTCACCTGCCTCTGAAGTGAGGGATTCTACTTTTGCAATTAAAAGTATGCTTTGAAAATGTAGCCAGTGTGTTTCTTGAACTGCAGTATGGATGTGTGAGTAGTTAAAACAAACGAGGGCAGATTTGAGCCTGTGACTCTAAGATGGCCTATGAGAGAACTCTAGCAGAGCAGCCAAGCTTATGGGTGGTTCAGCTTCCTTGTTTCTGTGTATGAAATACAAGCTGTCAATAGGAAAGGGAGAAGGAGCATTGATTCCTTCCCCTCTTCCACTTCAACCCTGCAGATCCAAGTTAACTGTACGGATCCCAAAGGCAGCATAGTTGCAAACAGTTAATTGAAGAGATCAAGTGGTATCCTATTGAAGCTTCAAATTGTTTTAACAAAACTTCTGAGTGATCGCAATAATTATTTTCTGATAAGCTGGCTGATAGTAACTATGGCAACAGCTGTCTGGCCTATGGACAGCACTGCTGTATTGACAAAACCTTTAGATGCTCCTGAGGCCTCTTGCCTCTAAAGGGAAGTACATCAGGATGACTTTCAGGTGACTGAAGCATCACCATTTCTTTTTCTTGCCGTAGGATGCCATGTTTCTTTTTTCCTTTTGCATGGTCCTTTTTCTTTTGCATGTTTCTGCAGGTGCTACCTGCTAGCCTGGAAATGCTGCAAAAACTGTCTTGTACTACAAGGACTAGGGAAGCAGATAAGTGCTTAGATGGATAAGTGCTTAAATGGAATTTTATATGCATATTATTGTTTTTTAATTGTTTTAATAATAATAATCCAGAGTTCAGGAAAGCAGGAGAGGGGGAAAGAAAGGAGGACTTATTCATTTTGTTCCCTGGTTGTTTCCTTCCTCGATTAAAACCTTCTTAGAACAGACTGGTAGGGGGAGCTGCCATTCCCTTTACTGAAGTACAGCGTATTCCTCTCTGAGGCCTACGCTGAGACACAGCTATTTAATTTTCAGCTAAGAGCCACTTTTCAGAAGAGAGGCAAGCCTCTGCTTCAGCACATTGTAGAAATGGAGGAGGAGAGCAATTTGTTTCCAGATAACTGAATTCTGGACAGGGAGAATATGCTCCTCAGCAAACATACTTTTCCTATTGCTATTCAAAAGAGTACTCTTTAATGTTATTAAATGTAGCAGTCTTGGGAGAAAAACCCCATAAACTCTTGTTGCACTTCAGTAAAAGATGTTAAAAAGCTACAGCAAACTGCATGTCTGAAAGTAGCCAAACTGCTATTCTGTGAGGACTCTGGTTAGCTGTTGTTTATTTCTGCATAAATCTTTGGCCTCTTAACTTCAGCACACAAGAACTGGGTATCAATCCAGCTTACCTGATGCTTACCAGCAGCAGTCTCCCCGTTCAGGGGGTGTGTGTGTTGTTTGCAGGCCTGTGGAAGTGTGCAATATGGCCTACATCTGGTCTCATCTTGAGTAAGAATGTGCTTGTGGAAACTACAGGCCCCAGTATGCAGTGCTGTGTTTTTATTGCAATGGCCACCAGGATTGTGCTATCCTAAGGCATCCTGGGACTTGTAGTTTTCTTGAGCAAAAGTTGGGGATTTGGAGTGACGAGTAAAAGGTCTTATCAAGTTCTAGAAATGCAGTCCCCAGTACCTTATTCAGTTCTTTTTGGTCAGCTTAAGCCTATGCAGCAGTTAGGTATTTTTGTTTACAAGTCAAAAATTATTTATAGTTGGGTAATATGTTTAGAGAAAAGCAGTCCGTGAAGGAAGCCTTCCAACTGCTTATGTGTTTTTGTACAAAGAATATATTAATTGTACTAACACCTTGCTCCATCTGTGATTGCAGGTATCTTATTTGATATTCTGGGGATTTTTAATCTTTCAAAGCAATGTTATGGATGGAAGCATTTGGCAGAAGGGGGTTTCTGTTACTGGCAGTATGGCAACCATGTTGTCCTTTCCAGCTGCTGGGAGGCCAGCGGGTCACAGTGGATTTCTTTTCACACAGTGGAAGGGAATTTTAACAGCATTTTTAACTGATGAGAGCTCGCTTCTCTGTTGTGTTTCTTGGGAGTGAGTGATGGCATAGCTGCCTTGTGCATCAGAGCAGGGGACACAATTTGTGTTCCTGCTGTGGGGGCTGGTGACTCCATTGCTGCTTCCCAAGGGGCCAGAGAGCCACAAACACAGGTATGGCAGGTGCCACCAGCAGCAGAACACATCTGGCAGTTTTTGTCAGGTGTGTTTAGTCCTGACCGCTGCACTTGAACTCATGTCAGACTCGCATCAAAGAATGGGAAGTGTTTCTGAAGTAGGTGTAGAGGAATAGTAACTTTTCAGAATACTTTATTTACATCCATAGGAATTGTGTATTTTCACACAACACTCTCAGTCAGATTTGCCAAAGTTAGCATGGACTTTAATTTGATTTTGGTTGTTCATCCAGCAACAATTTAAGTATTTGCTGTGATCTTGTGTGCCGTGATTTGGATAATGCAGTTCGTTTTCAAGTGAGCAAACCCTTAACTTTAACTGATCCCTGTCAATTTCTTTGTTCTTCAGTTTGTATGAGATATTAATATAAAAAGGCTTGTATTTAAGTGTCAGATGATATGAAATACATTTTGTTTTCATGTTTTTGAAGAAATTAATTAGAGCCCCGGTCTTGCAAGAAGTCATGTTATTTACCACTAAGTTCTGCAGAAGTTAGAGAGAATAACTGAATGCCTGAAATCAGAATCTATATAAGTAGCAGCAGGATTAAGACCTCCAAGTTTCTAATGTTGGAAAGTAACTTTTTTGTAGTCACCATAATTAGCTAATATCTAGGTCTGTATGACAAAATTCTTCTTTTAGTAAGTGTCCAGAAATTCTGCTTATTATAAATTCAGAATTCACATGTGCTTCATAGTTGTGCAAAAAAACACCCAAAGCCTAAAAAAAGTTGCTCACTCCTTCACCCGTACAGATTCTATATATGACAGATATTTAGGTGATAATAGCTTCCTTGAGGCAGGATTGTATTTTGTCAGCACCGATACATTGTATACACTGTATGTTGCTGGCGCCTGCTGATACAAAAAGATGAAGAGATTAGTCTAAAACCTTTAGGATGCTGTAATTGTGAAGGACTCAGTAAACAGTAATATAGTTTTCTTTGAGTGTTCCTAGCCCCTTCACAGCCCATGTGGAGCAAATTGCTGACAGGACAGGCACTTAGCTGAAATAGTTACTGTTCGTATCTTGACATGATTAGAAAGGCTGGCATTGTTGCTGTGCAAGGATGAAATTCCCTTTCATTGGCTGATTGGGCCTAGACAACAGGCAAGAGAAGAAACCAAGATCTATATGTAGTGGAAAGATGATGTATCTTGTCTTTCAAGGACGTTTTACCCTGTGTAGAGAGCCTGCAACAGTGCCCTTTGTAACACTGCTATATCAGGGTATCCTAGATAAGGAAAGTGAGAAGTAGGGATGTACAAAAGAGTTTGATGCATAGTTGTAAAGAAAAACTTCTGTGAGTACTTCTTATCTCATGAGAGCAACTCAGTCCTGATCTGTGAAGAAGTTGTGGCCCTGCTCAAGCCAATGGGAGACTTCACAGTTGAATTGAGAGTACCAGGATTTCATTCTTTTCCCACCCAAAATATAGTTTTAAGTGGATTTTGCAGACCTGAAGCACTGGACAAAATTTGAAGAATTTGCCACCTGTTTAAGATGCTGCTGGTGATCCCTGGGGGATCTCACACTGGGTACTTTGTCTCCTAGTGTCTTTGCTATGCCTTTAAAAAGTGGCTAATGTTGAGCTCTTGTAATGCTTTGTAAGAACTTGGAATCTATTTATTCAGGGCTTTTATTTAATTTGTTAGCACGACAAAATTTTGCATGAAAGCCAGAAATTAGTCCTTGATGTGTCCAAGGAATACTTTGTCTCTATCCCCCTTGCCAGTGTGACAAAACTGTTCCCATTGAGATATTTGGTCTGAAATTTGAATAACCTGACTTGTGATGGACTTAAAAAAAAAATAAATCCCAAACAATTAAAAGCACAATAAAAATCCAACCCCCCAACCACACTAACAAACCTTTTTCATAACTCTATAAAAGGACTACAGTGGCCTGTATCACTAATAATGAAGCTTTTTGGTAATTTGCATCTAGCTGGAGCTCCAGATACCATTTCACTGCTGCTTAGCTTGCAGTGATTGTCTCTGATAAGCATCTTCATCATGTAAATCTAGTGTGTGTAGCATGAATTTGCTGTATTAAGGATGCTTTTGTCAGTGGCCCAAATGGAAAGGATGTGGCTACCAGAGCTTCCCTTTTTACCCTTTCAGAGAGTACATTCTGGTCAGAAATAAATTGGGAAGCACTAGCAAGGTTTGTGCCGTTTCTGAATGCCAACTACCTGCCCTTGAGTCAACTGCAGTTCTTTTCCGAAGGAGGAATCCCACCAGACCATGCCTCTTATTTTGTGGTCTTATTGTGCTGAAGAGAATCGTGCTGAAGTCAGGGGATTTAGCACTGTGAAACTTGTTTCAGAATCAGACTTAGTTTCCACTTTCTACCTGCAATTTGGTGTATTTCACCTGCTTTACTTTCTTTTGAATGTCACCCTCTAAAATAAACATGGAAATAGCCTCCCTTCCCATAATTCTCATCCATATGTGGCAGTTTCTTCTTGCCATAAGACTTACAACGTCTTCTTCCACCTTACTTCTTGCAGGGATTATATATGGATGCCTCGCTGTTGATGAGGAATTTGCATAGTGTTTAGTGTAATGAAATGTTTTTTCCTGTGGTGGTGAGCTGCTGTCTTTGTAGTCAGTCAGAACCTGGTGGTGTTGGCCTGTTAGGTGCAGGTGCTGGGTTAATGCCCTACTGTGGTCAGTGTCTTCTCAGCTGAAGGGTTGCTTAGTTGGGTGTGGGTCAGTGACACTGCGAATACCTTCCTCAGGGTGTATTGCACTGACCTTGTCATTGCTACAAAATTGCATGAGCAAAAATACTCATCTTCGGTTTGCTCCTTCCTGAAGTAAGATAAAATTGTATGATTCCTCACCATTTCACAGAATCACAGCATGACTAGGTTGGAAGAGACCTCCAAGATTATAGAGTCCAGCCCATACTCTTTTTGTTGAAAGAGTAACTTTGCAGAGCAGTCTCCATAATGGTGGGCACACTGATATCCCAGTAAGTGTGAGTGTTGGTCTTGATATAACTCCATATTGGCATATACAAATACATGCTGGTGTATGCAGTACTAGTTTAGAACTCCACACTGTTTTGTCTCAACTTAGTCTCTGCTGTTGTGGTAAGTCTTCCTGCCACAAGGTGGTTTGCTCCGTCTTCTAGGACAGTGTTGGAGTAGGGCTGTTGTATACATGGAATCAGTGGATCCCAGGAGAGCAGGAGAAGATTGTGATGATATTGGTGTGAGGGGATGTGAAGGAGTGTCCCTCAGCAGCATGTTCCTGCCTTTTGCTCTGGATGAAGCACCCTGGCCCCTTGGGAATAAAAATAATTGGCTGCCACCAGAGTCTTCTTAAAACTGCCAATCTTTTTGTTCAGGAAGTGCAATACCATGCTCTGTGATACTCTCACTCTCTGTCAGTGTTGTGAAGGTTGAAAATGATACGCCTTTCAATCGTTTGTAGTAGCCACTAAAATTAGGTAAACCTACAATTCATTCTTTCAACTTTAAGTAAACAATTAGTTAAAAATCTGTGGCAGTCAGTGTGAGTAAAACTGTTTTGGACACTTAGTTTTCTTGTAGCTGAAGTCTACTTCCATTGTACAGCAGTCATACACTTTTCTTCCATTAAATGCTAATTGTATGCTTATGTGAT
The DNA here is from genome assembly GCA_024734555.1 of Trochalopteron elliotii. NCBI lineage: Eukaryota > Metazoa > Chordata > Aves > Passeriformes > Leiothrichidae > Trochalopteron > Trochalopteron elliotii. Next base: position 5,013,445 of record JANPWX010000031.1, read on the forward strand.
TCCATGTTAGATCGGCCCAGTGATTTAGTGTTATGTTTGTAACCTAGTGTGTAAATCTTTTTACTTGTATTGAATAATCATGGTTTTGTGAAGCAAGGAACTATGAAGTGTATGGTTACTTGAATTCTTCCTTTCAGATTAGTGACTACCATCAGTACTCCCACACTGAGTGTGACTACCTCAGCTACAAATACCATTCTCCAGATGCTACAGTTCCCATTTGTGTACTTTTGAGGAGAAGAAAGAAGGAAAAAAAAAGTCTTTTAGGGGGTAAGGAGGGAGAATATAATAAAAGGGGAAGGAAGGACAGTATTTGAGATTGATACCTGTGTACTGGGAGCAGTGAAAATGCCAGCTGACTGGTGTGTAGGGGAAGGAAGATCAGAGCACATCAGTGTAATAATTTTGGAGTGCTTCCTGTTGACTTGTTAATACAACATGGAATTTGGCCCAGGCAATCTGCTGTTGTGAATCAGCATAGTTTATTCACTGGAGTATAGGTGTGCTTGTTATTATTTGAGAATCTGTTCTACATAAAAGATAACAGGTCAGTCTGGTAAATAGCATTATTCCCATGTTTGGATTAGAAACTGAGGTAGAGAGAGAAATTGATTTATTCTGCACTGCAGTGATTTTATTGAAGACCTTAAACTAGGAATGAGCGCCTTCCCTTGTGTGTTTAATCTAGAAAACTGTCTGCTTCATTCATATCCTTAATGTTGCTACATTGTAAACAAAAGTGAGCCTTAAACTGATACACTGATTAAGTATAGATGATGTACAAATAGGTAGTGTTGTCCCAATGGAACTGAGTTTCTTGTAAAACTGGTTGTACAAAATAAATAGGGTACTTTTTTCTTTTTTAAGTGTTGGATATATTTTTTCAGGTATCTTGGGTTGAGGAAAAGTAAAGGTTTGAATGGGCATGGGAGACCTTCTGATACATGGGGAGATAATGATAAATATGACTTTGAAATCCAGTAAAATTTGAGTTGCATGGGTAAGAATTGGTGCAAAGAAACAGTCCTAAGTTTGGCAGAACCTGAAAAAAAGAGAAGAGAGATGGTGGTGGTGGTTGTTGCTGTTGAAATTTTTTTTGTCTAGCTCTGTTGCAATATACTGCAATTAATATAAGAAATTGCAAGTTATCATGTAGGCATGATTGTTTCTAGAAGGTCTCCTGAATGTACTTTGTCTATGTCCTGCATGTGAATGAAGTGGCAGTAACTTTACTGCATACCATCACTATTTCTGTGCCACACTTTGAGTCTGCTACAAAGGATTTTACAGATCTGGTTGGGTGGAATGGTTCGGTGCACAGCAAAAGTAACACTGAGTAACGAGTGTCGTCAGTGCTGAAGTCTTTACTGCTTGTTAAAACTATTCTGTGTACAGCTTATGTGAGCAGAATTCTTCAATCCTCCCAAGTGAGTGCTGTTCAGGGACAGATATCTTGTTCTATTAATTTGGAGAAATGCCTTTTCCAAGTGAAAAATCAGCAGAGTTGACAATACTCAAGTTTCTGCATCTGTCACAGCTGGCTGGGTCCAGTGTTGCTTCCACTAACTCTTAGTGCTGAATAATAAGGGCTCTATATTCCAATGCAAACATGAAAAGTATGGGTCTTTTTTTGTTATATGCCTCACTGTTTACTATAAATGGCTCACTTAAAACTGAGTCTCATGCTTAGAACTCCATGTCTGTGACTACCCATGTTAAGCTCTTGGGCTCTGGTGGGATGTTGAATCATGATCTTTTAAATGCATATCCCTTGTTCTGGAATATCTCCAGCTACAGCCCTTAGTGTCACTGCTGGTGGTCTCTGCCGGTGTCTTAGAGTATTTGTGGAACACAGAAACTTTGGCATATGCCCCTCTAATGCTTTGTTAAGAGTTGTTCATGTTTTGAGACTGCTTCTGCATAAGCCTGGAGTTGTCTTTCATCAGTAAGCTGGGCAAATACAGTGTCTTTACTGAACTGTTTGTATGTTGTGACATCTCTACTCTGTAACTGTGGAGACAGCTTCAAGGCCAAACACAAGGCAGCTTAAATAACCACTGCGTCTCATACTCTGCAGCATGGCTTCTGTGAAGTAGAGTTCTTGTTTTGGTGATGTCTTGATTTATAGATGGGTGTAATGAAATTTCAGAGAGTATCTTCTCATGTTAACAATTCAGTGATTGGCATGCTTCTCCTGTTCATGTGCAATTTGTCCCGCATACATCACCACTGCTTAATGAAATGTTTGTAAAATAAATCTCAGGGCAGGGTATATTGCATTGGCCTTAAAGGCCTGAGATCCAAAAAGATCTTTGTTGGCTGGCACTGCATTCTTCAGAGAGAAAACTTGCAATTCTTGTTCCTTGTATTGCAAAAGAAAGCAGTTTACTTTGTGTGGAAGTGTCATGGAAATGTGAAGTATGTGACTTCATGAGAACTGTATTGCCCTGGAAAAGATCAGCTGTCATCATCACTAGGACCAATGGCTTGGAATTGCAGGCAAATGTCCTTAAATCTGGAGATGTCTGTAGTTTTCCTGTTGTTCTTCCATCTCCATGCAAACTAATGTGTGAGAAGGGAGGAAGAGTAATGAAAATGCCTGTAGTTTGGAATATATGGGAGCCAATGGAGTTTTCCTGTGTAGTAGTTGAAGAAGTATCAGATACGACGAAGAGCAGAAACTCGCCTTGAACTTGAGAAGAGGGCAAGAGGATAAGCATTTGTTTTTTATTGGGAGAAAAAATGTGAATGAGATTTGAGAGGAACTGTTTGGAGCTCTTCTATACTTTATCTACGCTAGAAGTTACTCTCAATGAGACATGGAGCACTTGAGAAGAAAACTTTCCAAGTTATGTATCAGGAAGACGTATTATGCATATCTGATGGATTTACTGATGGGATGGAGAAGAGAGAAATGTTGCCCTATGGATGATCAACAGAAGCACTGAAGCATGAATAAACTCAGCACACACACATGATTATATCTTCTTGTGTTTCTCTCAGGGATGCCAACAAATTCAACCTGAAACATTGAGCCTATGTCAGCATGGAGTGAGAAAACATCTAGTAAATCAAAAGTTCCCAACTACAAACGAGAGTGCCAATTTCTTTGAATTGCTAGTTTGTGGTGCTATTTGTTGCTGGTGTAGTTTGCACAAATGATCTCAAGGATGATAAGGGCATCGTGTTGCTGTTTAGCAAGACCAATTTCCATGCTATTACTGGTCTAGATGATACCTCCCCCTGCAAAACAAAATGAAAGAACCTCAAACCAACCTATATGATTCTGTAAGGAGAAGGTTATTTAAATAACAAAATTATAATAGCCCCTATGTGAAATGAAGGGTAAAAAATAACATAGCCTGAAATTCTTATTTTCTTGTCTTTCTATGTGACTTAAGGGATTTCTCATGTAAACTGGATCTTTCTCATATAAACTGGATTGTGGTCAGCTTTCTCAACTGTGTAGATGAGCAATAATCTCATTGAGGCAGTATCTGTGAGTTCATGAAACTGCTCATAAAACTGCTTCTGTTTTTTTTTGTGTGCTTTTATCCTTGATACTTGCTTGTTCCTGGTAAAGATGATAAGCTTATTGGGTATGTTCATCTTCATCTTACTGCCTACAGCAATACTGGAGGGTTTTATATACTGGACACTTGCTTTGTTTTCCAGACCTGTTGTAATTTTGGGCTTTAGAAAATGAAACTTCTCTGTTTCCTACAGATTGAGACCTGCTTGTTTATCCTACATGGCTTTCAGTTTGGCTATCTTCAAAAGCTCATCTGTCAGAAGAGAAGGAAGCTGACAGTGATGAGAAGGCAGACATTCACCATTTTTTTAGGCAGTGCTTTCTAGCAGGATTAGCAATACTTCTAGGAGAATTCTGTTGGATGTTTGTCCTGGGCCTCAGCTTGAGCTTATGTGTTTTCTGTGACAGTAGTACTTTTTCACCTAGACTTCCTTATTGAAAAAGAAAGCATCCTGCACTCTTCCAGGGTCAGGCAGGACCTGAAACAAGATCAGTTTTCTTGGAGAGGAGTCAGACATTTATCTACATGTTCCCTTTGAATGCATTGGTTCAGGAGATCTTCCCTCTGGTCAGCTGGGAGGATGCCAAGTCGTTGCCAGTCTTAAATGGGTCTTGGCAGTTTTTGCAGCAAACATCCATGGCTTATGTTTGGTGCTGCTTTCCAACTTTGAGTCTTTCTCAGTTAGGAGAGATTGTCTGAGTCTCCTTGCATTGACACCCTGATTGGTGAGGGGCTTGGAGAAGAATTTTTCATCAGTCTGGTGATATAAAAACAAAAAAACTCTATAGCCTCCAATACCTGCTCATAGCTTTCTTTCAGTGTTGCATTATATTACACCAACCAGTTTGATTTCTGCCTCAGAAGTTGCAATCTCTGCTTTTAACATTATGTGCTTGAATTATAGCCTGGTTTATTTACCAGAAAACCAATCTCCAAAACAAACCAAGGCATATACTAGCATGACTACTCAGTGTGATTAAACCTAGGAACTAACATACTCTGCTGGACCAAATGTCCATCTAATCCAGCATCTTGCCTTTATCAGTGTCTAGCAGCAGCAGCTGACTGAACAGTGTNGTCTCAATATTTTTTTGAGTATGGAATTACATTTCTTTAAGAAAAAAATAGAGTTAAACAATTTTTGCATCCAGTGTTCAGGTAAAGTTTGCATCTCTAGACTTAAAGGTAAGTCTTAGTGATTTTTAAAGGGGGGGGGTTGTGTTTATTTATTTATTTAATGCAGTATTCTAATACATGCTTGACCTCCAGAAAGCTGCCCTGTTTTGTTTGGCTTGGTGGAGGTGAATTTTGGGAGTTCATCTATACCTTAGGTCATGCTGTTGTGTTTCCCCAGTAGTTTTGTGTCAGTCCCATGGGGCTGTGTTGCATCGAGTAGTTCACTTGAGTGTCGTCCAGGGTAAAGCTATGGGAAAATGTGGTTTTATCTCACCATTATTCCATTTTGCCTGAATGAAGAAGTTAATGACAAATTCTTTGTCCTGAACATGGGTGTTGCAAAGTTATAAGGTAGATTAGGAATCCTAAGAGCAGGAAAATGCTGCATTAGGTAAAGTAAATGGCTCAAAGTAGTTGTCAGAATAGGACTACCCTGGCAGAAGAATCAAGTTCTCTATAAAAGAACTTCTGAGGTGCTTGGGCCACAGCTTAGTTACACCTTCATTTAATGGCTTTGTATGAAAATAAACAGGGAAAGAAGGAATTGGTGTTCAAAGAGAGGAATGTGTGAATATTCAACAGTGTTGGACTTGTGTATGTGTTGGGAGAAAGGAAAAATCCAAATATTCAGTGCTCAGCAGGAAGCAGGGAAGAGGAGATTTTCTTCCTCTTAGAGGTGTGCTGTGAAAACAGTGATGCAGCCTGGCAGGCCAAGTCCTGTTGCATTCAAGGAACAAAAAACCAACAGCTGACAATGGCTCAGAAGCTGCAGGGGAGCTGGTGTAGTAAAGAAGGAAAAAAATTAGGGCTGAATCTTGAACAGTAAATTTGTGATGCTGTTGTCTTTTTAAATACAGTCATTATAGCTGAAGGAAGCAGAGAGAAAAAGCTGATGCTGGAACAATCTGCTAGTTAAATCTGAGGGAAATGGGGAGAAGGGGTGGACTCTGCTCATCTGCAGCAACACTGCACACAGCTCCCTGATTTAGGCCTAGCGACAGTGCGTTGGAGGCCTTGGGAAGGCAGAGCTCCGGCAGCGTGTTTTGTCAGCGTGACGTACTTGGGAGTGTGTACAGCCTGCACGCTCAGCGCCACTGCCTGCCTTGGACTCCGCTCCTCACAGCTCTGAGAATGTCATGAAATCCCTTCTCACTCACGCTTTTATTTTGGGATGGAGGGGGAGAGAAAGGAGCTTTCGATATTCTGGTGTGTTCAGAGTTTGAAACAAGCGTGTTTTACCTAATTCTGTTTGCTGCCCTTTTATTTAGGCTGTGTGAAACACATTGATACCTTTACATGCTCTATCATAATTTATCAGTACACAAAACTAGAAACTCGTGGAAACCTTATTGATCCTTATCTAATTAATCTCTACATGGGGAATACAGTACTTACTGTTGAAGGATCTTAAACTGGTCTTTTTTTCCTTTTTTTTTCTTTCTTTCTTTGCTGGTCTCTGTGCTTAGAAGATCATCAGGAGTGCCAAAATGACAACATGATTTAATGAAATAATAGCTGGTGAAATTTAAGTAAGTTTGGCTAAAAAGTGAATCAAATCCAGATACGGAATGAGATTTGGTTTTTTACTAAATGCAAGCAGGCTGTACTTAGAACAGATGTAGTCAAAAGGAGAGGAAAATGTGATACCTGTCTGGTAGCAGCAGAGGGTCCCAGCCACCTTTTCAGAGTTCAGAGCACCTGACAGAATCAACAGAAGTCTGAGACTGTTTTAGGTAGAAATTGGTGAAATTAAATTGCCAGTGTTTGTTCTAGAAAAAAAACTCTTTTAGTCAGTGAGCAGCATTACCTTTTTTGTCTTGTTTGTAAAATCTGAAGGCAGATGAAGAAACAAACTATTGTTCTTATGATACTTTTTTTCATGTGAACATCTGTTCACAAACAAATCATTTTCATATTGTCTTTTGGCAATAATTTAGAAGCCTAACATGTTAGAGCTAGTGACGTGTAGTGTTGTAAAGGCAAGAATTTACGTATAGTTTCTCATTTTGAGCAGTGTCACTTCCTGTTAAAATGGAAGGTCTAAATAAGATGAAACAAACTCCTGTATTCTTATAAGTATTATTCAGTATCATAAAGTACAGATTACAAGAATGTATATTATCAGCTAATTTTCAAGTTTATGCTACTGTACCTTATATTCATAAAATGGTTTCTTTTGAATGCACGTGATAAAATGTGGGCCAGTACCTGTTGCAGTATACTGACATGAAAGTTGACCATGGCAAAGCCAGCATAGGTTGGCTTAATCTTACTATTTAAAGAATGTCTGTGCCATAACGAGATTGCACAGAAAATAATAGTGATTTCTATTCTGCCTGAGTAACAAATAGAACGAAAAGAATTCAGGACTGCCAAACTCAGACTGCATCTTTATCCCTAGTTGTTCTGTAGGTCTTCCAGTTTCAAAATGAAAACGGTGTTCAAATGTGACTCTGTCACTGAAAATGTAACTCACAAGCCAAATTTCTGACCACGTGGGGAAAATGAAAGGTCACTTCTTGATAATTGTTTCAATTAGAAAGAATCAGCAAAGTACTCAATCCAGTACCCAGTATAGCCCACTGGAACTTGATAACTGCTGAAGGAAGGAAGGAAGGTCTCCCTTCTGCTGCCAGCACAGTGCTTCTACTGCTTAAGCTTATCCATGATGTTCCCCTGACTAATCTGTGAATCACTTCAACTTTTTGTGGAGTGTGAGACCCCCTCACACACCATTCCCCTCCCAGAAAAAGTGGGGACCGCTGGAGGTAGGACCTCACAGCTGGAAGAGGACATGAAGGAGAATATCTTGGTCAGCTAGATTAGGTGACTGTGGGAGTGTTATTTAGCCTGCAGGCTAAGTAATAGTAAAGAAACCGAAGGTAGAACTATAAACTTTGAGCTAAACTAGGCTTCACTTAGGTCTCTTGATATACTGGTAGTCTGAACTTTCCTTGTGCATGCTTGGCAAACTGTCATTTAGGTTTCACAGACACATTGAGACCAGAGTTTTACTGGAAGTACAGCATCTGATTTGGAAAGAACTTTGTAAATACAGAGCTATAAAACATTACCTGTTGTTTTAAAGTACCCTGCCATATAATCACAGTACACTGCATTTTTAAATGTTTGCATGTTATTACATGTGTACCTGGCTTCTGTCTGATATTTGTGGAACAGTAGCACCAGACAGCTAATCTCCCTAAATCTGTCACTGAAAATCTCACTGCTGCTCGTTGTGATTCTCAGCCACTGATATTTTAAACAGAAAGCCTTTGTGATTGCAGGGGTTGTCTTTTTTTTCTTCATTGCAAATGCCCATTAAATTCCTTTGTTCAACAAATTATCACATTTTGCTTTTTGATTTCTTAATTTTAAAACACGTTGTAGAATTGTATCTGTTTCCTGTCTGTTACGTGCAAGTTGCCCTTCATCAAAATGCATTTAACACAGATTTATTCACTTAACCAACACTTCCTTGAAGTAATTTTTCAGTGTACTTTGTAAGCATGGAAATGCTGTATAGGTAATATTTATAAGGTAGAAGGAAATTCAGGGTCTCTAATTGGAGCCCTGCTGTTCTGGTATCTCTTTGGGGGGAAAAAAAAAGTCTAGACTTTTGGGATTCTGTATAAATGTAATATGAAGTCTTCTGTAATGCAGAATGATCTTCTAGAATATGTGTGCTTACTTTAAATAAATTAGTTCCTACATTCATGTTGGATAGTCCTTTAAAAATATAATCTTTCAGCTCAGTTCTGTCAGTTGTTTAGTCACAATATTTTGCTTTTCATTAAAACGATAGATTTAAGAAGACTTTAATTAATTTGCAGTCACTCTGTGCTAACATGAAACTGAAAGCTTGCCTTTACTTGCTTGTGTTTTGGACTTGCACTTTCACTGTTTCCTCTCTAAATTCTGGAAGAATGCTTTGAGTCATGTATACTGCAGTTATCCTGCTTTCCCTCTCCGAGAGCAGAATCTCTTCCTTCCATCTCGACTGAGGAGATGTGTGGTTTGTCGAATTTTATTCCTCATGTTTAATGTTTTCTCTTTTAACTTTTTTTTTCCCTTCACTTGTTTGGCGTTTCCCCCTGCTGGCCGACTGCGGTAACTGCGCCTCTTTCCCCGTGGAAATGGAAGGCCGAGGCTGTCCTTGAGTATCACGGCTGTGTCGTTGAGGCGTTGGCTGCTCTTCTGACATTTTTTTTGTGTCCTCTGAACGTCTCTAGCAGATAGATAAAATTCAAAGAATAGTCTGTATAAGCAGGACGCTCACATACCTCAGGTTCTCTCCATCACAAGTGCAGTTGCACTTCCAGTGATAGTCAGAGGTACCTCTAGCTTTGCATTTCGTGCCTGCAGTCTTGCAACACTACCCAGATCATCGTGTTTTGTACTCTGGACCTCTTTCCAAAACTGTTACGGCACTTCTGCCTCACTAGTGTATCATTCCCACAAGCCTGTTCTTTCCAAGATAAAGTGGGTTGCTAGGAGGGGAAAAAGGGTTTGGCACTCAATAAGAAATTTCTCCTCATGTTTAAGAGAAGAAATCAGAGATCCCTCCCTTGTTAATGGAATTTCAGGGGGAGAATTAGTTTAATAGGTATTGGGGTAGAGTTTTCTTAATATTTTCTTGTTCCTTGCATCTTTGGTTGTAAAATCAATTATTAGGATTTATCATGTGTGTTCTTTCTAGAAAGAGTCTTCTCTCCTCCTCTCAACTCCCTCTCTTCCCCTTTTTCCCAAGTAGTCCTCTGCCTCTGAAGTATGAAAGGAAGACAGGAACTTCTCAGCGACTGGAATGAGAAATTTGTAACACAGGTTAAGAACAATATAAGTTAATAAACTGATTTTTCTAGACATACTATTAAAAAACAAAACCAAACCGTAAAGCACAAACATTCAAATAACTTCCCTTTGCATTTCTTATAAATTTTGAGACCAGTGGACTATTACAGCTAGGAGGGGATGGTTTCTTCTGTTTTCTGTTCACCTTCCATCTTATTTTCCTTCCCAGTGGTATACATACTTTGTAAATACTTGAAAATAATTCAAAAAGAAAAATTAGTTTTAAGACTTAACAGATTAGCTGACATATTTTTGAAGTTAAATTGTTAAACAGTGTTTAAAAAAAAAATCCCAAACACCCCATGTTTCCAGCAACTTTATGGAATGTTGAATAATGCAGCAAAAAAATTTTAGAAACAAGTGCCAAACTCTGCCTTCTGCTGATTTATACCTTCACATCACGTAAATATTTTAATTTTGCAAAAAATTCCTCAGCTCCCTACTTCAGATATGAAAGTTTGCTGTTGCACTATTAGTAAAACATAAGCTTACAGACCTTATTGGTACTGGCAGTTCTCTTGGTGTGTGTTTAGCTAAACAGTCCTTTTAAAAAGTAATTCACTGAAATAAAAATCCGGGCCATACAACTTTTTTTTACATGAGCAAGAATTTAGCCACACTGCATATAAGATGATTTTGTGTATACCTAGAAGCTGGTGAATAGTAACTCACTGAGCAAACTGAGACTTAGTGGTTCTGCAATACTAGAACTTCTGAATACAACAGTGCTGTAAAATGTCCCTGTACACTGGTGTCTGGGTACAAAAAGGAGAATTTTATCGATGGTAATTTTATGAATGTTGGGTTAAATGGGGAGCCCTTGATACCAAGTCAGAAATAACACCTGCCAGGCTTACTAATGGTCATAAGTTAGAGAGACGTCTCTGATTCAAGAAGTAGGCTAAGACTGTGCAAAGAAGAGGGGTTTATACACAGGTAAAAAGTTAGAGCAACATATCTTGAATCTGCTCAAGTGACAGAGATTATTCTGAGACTTTAAAACATGTTTGTGCTAATTTTCTACTGGGCCAAATGTAGTTTATCATTTTGCTGGAGAGTGTGATTTCATACTTCATCCCACCCCCAAGATGCTGGGAAGGACTTTGTTCAGGGAGAGTTACTAATGCCCAGTGGAGCTGTAGTCATAGGACAAGATCTAAGAGGGTATCAACATCTGTTTACATGTGTTTGGTGCCATGGCAAGTTTTGGTTGATATTTTAAGGATCAGCTTGTGGTTTTATCTTTACACTAGAGATGGTCTTTTAAACTGTAATGAGCCTTCTAGCTCATTTTCTATGTGTTAAATATAGTGCTATTTCTGCAAAGACAAATTATGGTGTCGCACACTTCTATTTAAACTTAGTTTGATGGTTTTATAAAGTGTTTCAGGGAAGGTAAAGCAATCTATCCCCAAGTGAAGTCAGCTTCAGGTATCTTAAACTCCAAACTGCATTTTTTTTCATGTTGAATCACAGCAGCAGAAGAACTTTTAGGTAGAACTGGAGTTTGTAGTTTGGATCCTGTAACTTGTCTGCATGCATAAGCAGAAAATCCAGGCTCCTTGACCAGTTTAGGGTGAGTTAATCTATCAGTGTTGTGTGGGGATAAGGAAGGAGGAGAGAACAGTTGCCCAGATGGACGAACTGGAAGGCATGGCTTGTGCACTTCAGTGCAGTCTCAGTTATCCTGGGCAATCCTGTTGGTCCCTTTACCACCTGCCTGGCATGTGTTACTGGGGCTGGCTGGGAATTCTCCCAGCTGCAGCACAACAGGAAGATCAGATTCCATGCACTGCCATAAAGGAGGCTTGTTTTTATCACAGAAGCAACAGCACCAGCACTGCTAAGGTTGATCATTGAAACATGAGCCTTATAATAATGTAATTTAAAATTAGTTATATACCCTGTGTGGCCTGTGTTTGGTCTTCTTAAGACTACAGAAATCCTGCCCTGTTAAGGAATATGAGTTGCTGACTTGAAAATCAGAGTAAAGTATCTGCTATGACTTGTTTTCTTAGAAGACAGTGATAGAGTGCTCTCTGTTTACAGGATGTCATTCAAATACAGGAGGAAGAGCTTTGCTTTGAGGAGTTCACATCTAAAAACTAAAGTTCAGAGAGAAAACTCTGAATCCCTTCTGTGTGGTGTGTATTTTGTGCACCCAAAAAAATAACATTAATAATGCTTTGCCCTTATATTGTAGAGCAATTCTCTGATATGTGAAAGAATATCAGGTTCACAATTGCCTGTGCACAGCATTTAGTCCTTTTTTTTTTTTTCTTCTGAGTTCATTCTGTGCACTGAATACGACAAAGATCCTTTTGGCAAAAAGTAAAATATACATAATTAAGTATTGTAACATGATATGAAAGTATAGAGTTCCATGGTCTGACAGTAAACATTTGCTGGTTTCTAGAGTTAGGAAAAACGCAAAGAAAAAATTGCTGAACATGACATTTAATTCTTTCCAGTTTTTCCAAGTGATTCTCTGGTTACAGTAGAATAAACTTGATTGTATAACTTGAAGGTAGTAATAAGTATCTAGTTGTTATGACCAGACATCTTAATATACAGATAATTAGCATTTAAATTGTCTTAAGCCTTCAGGTGCTGTATGCTAAAATGTTTTCACCACCATGTGTTCTTCTGGTGTCCTCAGGTGCTACCAAGCCTTAAACATTGGAGTTTTGAGATCTTAGTTTTCATAATGGTCCCATAAAATGAGTAACTTTTTAAATCATAGACCATATGTATTTATTGGGAAGAAGACAATGCTCCTAATTTTACTCCCAGACCTGGGCTTTAAAACCTCCCAAAATATTGCAGAATATACTGTAATAATCCAAGAGTTGACCTTACAGACTTCTGCCTTGGACAGTTTACAGCATGTTTCTAGAGCCTTCAGAAGGCTACCTCAGTAAATTGGATAGCTGAGATTTTGTGATACATTTCTCCATTTCTGATTTTTGTTAGAAATCCCTGTATTGTGCTAAACTCTTCAGAGTCCTCTATTGATATGAGTGATTGTGAGCTGTGTTATCATAACATTCTAATGTGTTTTGTAGTGACAATGAGAGAGGAAGTGTGAATTCTATATGTACTTTTGCTGTGAACAAGAAATAATCTCATTTCATCTGCAGAGCAGCCTTTATCCCTTTTTCATTAATACCATTCTGGGTTGGTTCCCAGTATCCACGAATACAGGGAGTTGTCAAGAATCAGAGTTACAGATAGAGTTGATCATATACTGTTCTCTACTATAAAAATGCTAAGAGCAGTTGAAAACTTAAATCTGTTAAAGATGCTTGGAGTTACCAGTCTTGGGTATTTGTTCTTCATTTCTCTGTCTCAATTGTCTGTTTAAGAAAACTTAACTGTATCAGACACAAGTTTTTCTGTGGCTCTTATTAGTGCACTGCTTATGAAGAAATGGAATTTTTATTTGTCCTGGGGTTTAGATGTTGAGTTTAAAAAGCCATGCAAATCAAAAGTTCAGAATGACAAGAAATTCAGTTGATACTTCATTCTTTGTGTTTGTTGTCTCTACTAAATGAGGCAGGGATATTAGTAAAGATAGTATACCTGTGTGAGGGCAGAGTTTTGTGTTGCCAGAGGTTTGACATTCAAAGGTTAACCTGTTCTAAACACTTACGGAAAAGCCTGTAGTAAATTATGTACAGAAGAGGATGCAAATGTATTTCCATTCCCTATATTGGTCCTTTCTAAGTGACTTCTCCGAGGTGACACGGTGGTTCACTTGGATAGTCACGATTAAACTCCTTGTTTTCTAAACTTTGTCCTTGGCAGCTCCTGGCTTCTGAGTCTGTGGTTGCAGCAAGATTAAATGCAATCTGAAGGTTTGCAACTGTGCAGCTTTCTTCTGCTCAGCTCTATCTTGATGGAGCTAGGGTCCTGCTATGGAGGCGAGTCTCTACGTAGGGGGAAAAAAGGAAGGAAGGAACAGTTGCTGTTATTTTTAAGTGACAGCTTTCTTGTCAGGTTGTGTGTACATGTGCTACAAGTAAATTGATATTTTTCTTTTTTAAAATAAGAATCATGCTTATTTATTCTCAGACTGCATTTGCAGATGTGCAGTACTGACTGTTTTGTTCAGCTTTCCAAAGGCAGTAATTTAGAGCAGCGAGTTGGTTATTTTTTTATTAGTAGCATGGACAGATAGTTGTAGTTGCTTGTTGGAGAGGGCATATAGTACTTGCATGATGAAAGTAGGTTCCTCTGTAGGTTTCTGGACAAATTAAGTGACTGATTGATAGTGGGAGGTGGAGGTGACAAATGGGATTTTAATACCAAAAAGAAACAATTAGAGTTTGAGAATAGTACCTGTCTCTTCAGCACCCTCTAAACCCGTCAGTATTTTAAATTCTGTAGCATCCAGAGCAAATGTACTTACTTTGAATACAGCCTCAGGATAGTCCATACTTCCCAGTTCATAAGCTGTCATGCTAGCAGCTGGATGTTATGTAAACTAACCTGAAATTGTTCTAAAATTAAACATCATCTGTAGTATTCTGTGGTTCAAAATGCAGAATAAAATTTGAGACTAGGAGACTGGCAATACTGTCCCTGTCAGCAGTAGGCTTCCTGTTTTCTGTTCTCAGTGGTCATCAGCACCTGGTTCTGCTGGTTAGTAAATGGAAACCCTCCACTTGTGCTGGTCTCCAATGAGCAAGAGATGACTGTGACTCTCTAGTGCTGTATCTTTTTATAAGGATGGGGCTTAAACTTCAGCTCTGTGATGACTTATGTGTGGATGGAAGCATCTGCAAAGATCTTGTTAGCTGAGAAGTTAAAGCTTCAAATATGCTAATATTGTAGTATTTTACTAGAAAACTGGGAGTATTTTGGAACCTTTTTTTTAGCATCACGCAAAGTAATTGAGCAAATGAGTTATCACTTATATTGTAACTATCTTTTTAGAACTCTGACTCATGAGTTTTTTATGATTCATATGGTGATTTCAGAGGTATTACCTTGCTGTGCTACAGAATGTTCTTCCCATGACCCAGGCAGCGTAATGGGGCAGTGCCTCTTCTTGGCCTCCACACTTGGTGTCCCACCATATTGGCTGACACTGCTGTTTGTTTCAGCCTCCAGCAGTACTCTGGGATTTGAGCTCTAGTGACTGTGCTGACCCACCACCTGCTCCACTGTCTTTGGGTGTTGGTGTAACCTCTAGCAGAGATGGTGGCTAACCTTGTCATATTTAGCTGTGGCAATTGAAGGGGCTTATGATACAGATTTTAATACATGTAATGGAGAGGAGGTCTTTCTCCCACAGGAGGGGGACACTGACCTTGCACAGAACTAGAAAAATTTGTACCTCTAATTGCTTCTCCCCCAGTGACAGTAATAGTTTGTATTTTAATCCAGATTAAAATTGTAGGTCTCCTTAATTTTCCCTGCCACTTCAAACAGAATTCCTTTCAAAGCGGTGTTTTATAGTTAGCTTCAGCATTTAAAAAAAAGATTACAACTTCCCTGAAGAAAACCAAAAACCCCTTTCTAAAATCCCAACCTTTCCCTCTCCAACTCTTCCAATATTTGAATTTTTTTGTTTGTTTGTTTCAAACTCTAGTTAAAATATTTGTAATTATCTTTTTTTTGTTGCTGTTTTTCTTTTGTAGGAGGGGGTAGAGAG
Organism: Trochalopteron elliotii; assembly: GCA_024734555.1. Taxonomy (NCBI): domain Eukaryota; kingdom Metazoa; phylum Chordata; class Aves; order Passeriformes; family Leiothrichidae; genus Trochalopteron; species Trochalopteron elliotii. The sequence continues at coordinate 5,028,664 of JANPWX010000031.1, forward strand.
CTGAAAGTGTAACTTACTCAAAACTGGTAAGTACTTCCCAAGGCTAAAGTGACTTACCTAAGAATAGATGGTATGAAAAGCTGGCATCCATTCCTGGAAAAGTTTGATGGTTACTGAAACTGAAATTCTATCTATTCTTCTATTGAGGAATTAAGTCTTAAAAAGTAAATGTTGCTGATGGTAGCCCCAGTCTTATAAATAAAATCTCTGTAAGGCTGAGATTGGGCCCAAGGGTCTGGAAGTACAACAGACATTTAAATTCATCTACTCAAAAATAATAATGTTGTTTTTTTTCTGTGTAATGTGAAAACCAAATTTATTTGAAGGGATTTTTGGCTCAGAAAGACTTCTCTCTCAAAATCTGAGTTATTCAGAGTCCTTCCATACACACAGAAGGCATTCGTGGCTTTGTGTGTGTCCTACTTTTTTTATATAAATATATATGCCTTGTCAGCTGTGTTTCTAGTGTAGCTTCCAAAATAGTCATAGTTGAAATAGTATTGTGATATTTTAGAGGTTCCCATGTAGATTGTAGTTGAGATAACAGAAGTGTGAATGCTCTTAGGTGATTATTGTGGAGTTTAATATTTCATTCAGTCTTTGAATATTTAGTGTATACGCAATGCATTGGGGCACTTATCTGAGTATGAAATGACAAGTCTTGAAGCAACCACTTAAGAAATAAATGATTATTGGTAATAAATGAATGCCAGCAAGAAATTGAATGGAGGACTCCTGCCTCCAATAGTTAATCCATCCAAAAATTGCCTTGTTTACCTCTTGCTCAGTGTTCTTCCTGGCTGAGACTTGAAAGTATGTCTGGATGTACAAGAGATGCATGTACTCCTGAATCCTGTGCCTTCCTTTTAGAAATCACCAATTCTTGCCTTGAGCAAGGCATTTGCTTGCTTTCCTTTAAAAATAGTGAGGTGAAGAATTTTTGCAGGCCAAGCCATCCATGCAGTTTCAGTCATCTGCAAGCTTCTTATCTGAAATAATTCCACTGCCGTAAAAGTAAAGTGGAAAATGCACCATGTTCTGTGATTAATTTGGAGATGGTTTTACACCTCTTTGAATGTGGTATTGTAGGTAGTTCATAATACTCCTGAACTTAAGTTTCTAAATCTTCCCTTTAAATTCAGTTTAAAGGAATAAAAGTTCAAAAATACTGAAAGTTTTTGTACTAGCAAAATGTGTTGCCACTTACGTAGTTTTTTACCTCCTCTCAAAGGAAGTATGAGCAATATTTAACCAGATGCCCTGATAGATATTTATAGATATTATTCTATGTGAACAGGAAAAAAGCAGTTTAGGTTTTGCTGGATGTAAGGAATGTTTAGGCATTTTTTTTCTTTTATTTTTGATTCTTTTTTGGTTTTTTAAATTGTATTGGTTGTTAAACGTTGGATAAATGTATAAGGTGTTTCAGGAGAGTTCTAGACAGGGATAACTGAATAGTTATTCCTGCTTGGGAAGAGAAGCTGCAAGTGTGTGTTCTAGAAAGAAACAATTGTATGTATTTCATATTCAGAGTTTGGCAACTTGACCAAACTTTTAAATTAAATATATTTTTTCATATTTATACCCCTATAAATGTAGCTAGGCTGAGCAACTACTTCTTTTCTGCAAGGCAGTTTCACTTTTTACTTGAACCTCTTAAAAATTAATTTTGAAAAATCTTGCTAGCTGTTCAAGGCGTAGATGCAATTACCTTGGATTAGTTTTTATGAACCATCAATACTACAGTTTCTATCTGTCAAATTAAGTTGTGCATCAATAGAAGTTGCTCAATCTTTATATGTTCTTTTACAGAAATACCGTGTCATATTTGCCATGAACACGTATTGGACTTTACAGTAACACATATTTAAGTGATGGATATTTTTTATATTCCCAGTTGAGAGAACTGTTTTGCTGTTCCACACTCAACTTTGAAGTTAGCATGGAGCTACAGAGCTATATGAACTATTCCTCATGTGTGCCTTTTGATTTTTTGAAGACACACTGAGAAAGAAACTGACCATATCTGCCTGTCTTTACCCTGAAACTGAATTTCCAAGGGTGAAAAAGACGACTTGCCTCTGTAGTGGGTTCCAATTTTCATTAAGCAGTCTCCCACGTGGTTTTCTGAAGCATGGCTTCTTTTGAAACTGCAGTGATAGGGACTCGAAGCATGCTATAATTGTTCTTGTCAGTGAGTGGAAGTAATAATCCGTGATTCTGTTTTCTCATTACTGTTTGTGGTAATAGGACAGGGAACTATTTGTAATTTCCATGTATCCCTTGATACAGATTACAGTTTTATAGAGGCTAGTGCTGCAAAGGCAGCTGTTTTCACTCATCTGTGTCACATGTGGGAGAGGCTCTTGCAGAAGGTCATTTCATGTGTTGGCTAGAAAGTTTGATCAGGCCTTTGTTATTTAAATAAGTAACTTTAAGCTAACAGCAGACAACACTGATGAAGAGTTTAAATATAATGCTTTTTAACCCCCCTTTATAGTCTTCTCTTTTTGTAACATGTTGTTGTTTGAAAAGATAAATGATAAATAAACAAAACAGACACCTTCAACCTTTTTATTTTCAGGAGTTCACAAATTTGTCCACTACTTCAGTTTATCGTAGTGAGACAACATTAAAATGAAATTCTTTAACTTATGGGAATTACTCTCTTTTTTACAGCTTGCATGTCTAACCAAAGCTGTCAGGATCCTTGTGAAAATATTGTAGTCTCATTGGGAAGGCCTCTGAGTTGGCAGTAACACCTGTGCAATGATTGTGGGCAATTTTCAAAAAATAAAAAAATAGGAACTATTTTAACCCTGCACCTCCTCCTTAATTGTGATGTCTGGATGGAAAAGTGACTGGAAAAATTGCTATATAAGGTTTTCCAATGACTTTCATGTGTATTTATTTATAGATGTTTTTACACAGGTTCCACTATGATTTGAGCATATGGCAATCTTAATCCTGTTTCAGAAGCTGTTACTTTTGACATATTTCTGAAAAAAAGTCTCTTGTCCAGCATTCAGGGCTTTTAGATGTGTATTTGATAATGCTTTTCTGTGTCAGAGATTGGGGGGATTAATTTGTTTGTAGTACAAGTGAAGATGCTAAACTTTATACTCACGATCTACATTTCCAAGATTAAAAAGCTTATAAAATTAATCTTTTTGAAATGTCTTGTGCTGCTTAATATCACTCTTCTGTTCCTTCAGAACAGATTTCAACTGAAATTACTAACTTGGCACAAACTTTAGGCAGTAAGTTATTAATATATTAATGTTGTTCTGTTAAATAACATGCACACTGCCCCATCTAAGAACAACTCTGTAGTATCATGGAAGTGTGTTAATGCAGTACATTCAATTTAACTATTTATTGTGGTTGTAGAATTTTATTCTCCAGAATAAGTTTTCATCTACGCAGATTTTTAAAACATTCTTAGTAGTTAAATTTGCTAATTTAATATGCAACTGCAATAGGATATTGGTAGGAAATAGCTGCCTGCAAACTAAGATAAGGGATAAGTATGTCAACTTTGGGATATGTGGGAAGTAACAAATTTGGCTAAATGACTCCAAGGCAGGCATTTTGTAGAGCCTGCAGATTTCTTGTGTTCAAAAGACTGACTGTATTTAGGCTAGAAAGCTGCATTTGAATACAGTTCACCATTGAATTCCTGTTGTGTTATAATCTCCTTTTTTCAAATTGACTCTTCTCCTTCACTAACCAAAACAAAACCTTTATTTTTCTATAGGACTGGTGTTAAAGAGGAAACCAGAAACTAAAGGCACTGGAATCAGCAAAGACACTTCTAGAGAAAGTGGAGAAGGTAGAGAATGGAGCTGCAGACTCTACAGGAGGCTCTGAAAGTGGAAATTCAGGTTCACCAGGTAATTTATATACTTTCTTGCTTTAAAGCAATAGCAACATTAGTACTGCTGACAGTATTACTACTAATGGGAGCATTAAGCAATAGCACTACAACTATAGTAATAATTGTTTTATAAGCTTGAAACTACTTCAGAATTTTATACTCTGCATTTTGACCTGACCACCTGTTGTTTTTTAGCAAATGTGAAAAATCTACATATCAAGCTGTGGGTGGGGATTTTTTTTTAGTATTCTGTAGCAGTAATAAAAACATTCTGAAAACCGTGTTCAGCTGCTTCTGTCTGGAAGTTTTTTCTGATGTTCTGAAGCCAACTTTAGTGTTCGGTTGGAAATGGGGGAATATGGTGGAGGAACTTTGAAGTGAAATGTATATAGTGCTGCGTAGTTTAATCTGGTGCTTCTCTTCTGGAATGTCTTCTACTTTAGTAGCTTCTGAACTATACTTTTGATAACCAAAATGTTGTAGTCCTTGGGCTTTGTAAATTTTTACATGTTGGGTCTTTTTACTAGTAACCTGTTCAATAGTATATGGCAATAGGGTTGCAGTTTGCCATTGTTTTACAATGCCAATGAGGAACTATTACAACTAATGATACTAAAACCTAATTTGGTAAATATAGGAGGACATAGGCATATTAATTCTTGGAAGAAAATTATTACAGCCATAGACACAGACTAGCTGCCAACTTGAAATATTAAATTTGACAATGAGACCTTGTCTAAACACAGTTCTCCAAGTATTTCTGATGCTCTTCAGATATCTGAAACTCACAACTATTACACAGTGGATAAAAGAAATATATGATAAGTAACATTGATCAGTGTAGTCCATCATATGAAATTTGGAAAATGTTTCATAATTACTTGATGACTTGTCTAGAATGTGATCTGGATGGCTTGTTCAATACTTGCTGCAATGATGTGCATATTGCAAGAACTTGAATGGGTGAATTAGTAAAATCAAGCAATGTCTGCTTTCACAAAATACAACTTACAGCCAGGGAGGAGAACCTGAAAAAGCTAAAGATGGATTTCCAGAAATACAGATGACTATTTTTCCACTCTTCAGTAACTCCAAGGCCTTTGTATTCAAAACTTCAATAAAATTTTGTTATGGAGGTAAGGAAGTTCAGAAATTACCCATGGCATTTTACTGCAGACATAGAAATGTTTAAGGTCAGTAAGTAATTTTTTCAAGTATTAACTACTGTAAAACAATCAAAATGTTAATCCTGCTTGTGTTTGCATGACAGTGTTTACCCCTTGTGTGCATCTTCATTCCCCTTTATGCCCAAGTGAACCAAATATTTTAAGACTGTGAATTTTGAATAATCTTTAGCATCTGTTCATAATGACACTGATGAACAGGGGTGAAGACTGAGAAATGTCCAAAACAACCTTTTTTTAACAGCTTAAAGTTGGTGGGGTTTTTAACTTTTTTTGCTTTAACTTTGCCCAGTTGTCATTAAAAGTGAGCTCTGCCGAAAAATCAACTTTAATTAGATTTGGTTTTAGTTTATGAAACTAGAAAAACCATTATATCAGAAGCTTGTCCTTTTTAATTCAAGATGCTGTATATTTCTATAATTAAGGCTAAGAGAAAGACTCTGTGTTTACAGTGGAAAATAATATTTGCAACAAAATGTTGGGTGCTTCAGTAAAGGTTTTGTGAACTGTGGTTATTGCTTCTCAGCACGGACACTGATAGAAATTAAACTGATTTTGGCACCAAAAAAAAAATGAAATGCTTGAACTTTCTTGTATAGCTCTGGACTTTGTAGCCTAAAGAGATACATTGTCTCTTGTCATCTTTTATTTCTCTAGTGTTCCTTTTTCTGGGGACTCTCTAACAAAGCTTGCCAACACGCACAGTTGTGGTTTATTGTCCTGCTGGAAGTGGTGCACAGGTGTCTGTGATGAGCATAAGGAATTCAGCTCAGCTCTGTCACCAAGCCCTCCCAGCTTCCTGATGCACTGTGTTGCCTGTGACTGTTCACATAGCTGTACAAGTGATTCTCAATATGATGTGGTTTTGTTTGTAGAATAGCTCCTGGGGTATTGCCTCTTCTATTTCACTTCCAGAACTCTGTCTGAAGCTTTCATGATGGTACTTTGGCAAAATGTATCTAAAATTACCAGTAAGAACTCAAAATAAATGTTTAGTTGTTCAGAAAAAGCTACTTTTTTGTCTACTTTCTATGACCAGAGAATCCACGGTGAATGACACCTGACCAGATCACTTCTGTATGAGTGTACAACTTGACTATTCAAATGTCTTCCATGTCAAAGCTATATTGCTTGTCCTGAGAAGAGATGCATCAAGTCTGAGTAGTTCATTCTGCTACTGTGTTGACTTAAGATAAATTTGAAGCAGTCTACTCTTCATAGTTTTGATCACAAGAGATGTTAAAAGACTTATATTCAGCTGTTCTTATAGAAGAGTTGAGTTTCATGGATGATTCCTCAAGTTGATGTGCAGAAGGAACCTAAAGCATCCTTGTCCTTCTCTTATTTCATGGCAAAAAGATCAGGAGCTTTTAAAATACCTTAAATGTAGCCTATGTTTAAGAAGAATATTTTTTTTCCTTAAGATTGCATGACGTAACACTGTGTGATCCAAAAATTTAGCAATATTTTATGAAGAGTTTACAGTACTGACTGTATTGTCTTATATTATGACTGTGTCTGCAGGAGCACTTTATATAAAAACTAACAGATTTGTTGCTTGTCAAGCTCCAATGTGGCAGGAAGCACTGAGGAAAAATAAGCTAAGTGTGTTCCTGTGATGCTGAGTGGCAGCATGACGAAACAATAATATTCAGTGTAGATAAATGCCAAGTGATGCACTTTGGGAAAACAGGCCCAGTTTTACATCTGCAATAGCAGGCTGTGAACTGGCTGTTGGCACAGTGGAAGGAGTTTTTGCCATACAGAGTACTTGAGTGTTGCACGTAGTTTTAAACTTTGCCTCCAGATGATAGAGGCAAACTAGAGAATTATGGAAGAGTGCCAAGAGTGAACAAAGTAATGGAATGATTCATGCATGAGGAGTCTTTCAATCTGAAGAAGTGAGGACTGATGGGGGAATATGTGGTGTGGAAAAAATGTAAGAAGAAGCTGAATAGAGAAGCATCCATAGAATCACACAGTGTCTTAAGTTGGAAGGCATCTGTAAGGATCATCAAGTCCAGGTTCCAGCTCTTCTTGACTCAAGTCAGCTCTGGTTTTCCATAATCCTATTAGTCCCTCATGCTTGCATTGTAAGGAAGCAGATTCAAAAGAAAAAGGAGGTCATCCTTTTACATAAGAGTCCTGTAATTTAACTTGGGAACTTATGGTCACAGAATCTAGAATGTTTTCCTGGTTCAAAAAGTAATTAAAGCAGATCAATGAAAGAAATGTGTGTTAGTAGCTACTAAACCTAAGAGGTAATCTTTGAAAATGTTAGAGATGAAATTTTCTACAAATTTACCAAGAAATAGATCAGAAGTTTTTGGTTTACACTCTGTCTTCATTCTGGGCTCTGGTTTTCCTTGCTTAGCTATAAAGAGCATTCTCCTGCAGCTGCCTGAAGGAAGTGAGGGAGGAAGAATAGTGAATGGTAACAATCTGTCTGTTTTCCTTTTGGATGTGGAGGGCATCTCTTCTACAATGATCTCAATCTCTCTCTGAGGGAGAAAAGTGGCAAAGATACTTCTGAACATGGGTCTTTCATCTGGTACCAGCCAAGCCAGCACACAGGCAGAGCTTTAGTACTTGAAACATTCTGCCGTTGAATATACAGACAGCTTTTGTGCCTGCAGCGGTTCTCTGTGGTTTGTGCTTCTTGTGACTGCAAGCAAAGAGGGGAGCAGTTCTAGAGGAGACACAGCTATTAGATTATTTTACCCAGCTGGCTTAAATTGTCTTTAAAAAGCATCACTTGTTCAAGAGCTGTTTAGAAGGAGCAAAAGTGATGGCTTAATACAGTACTTTTACTGTATCAATAAGAATGGGTTTGGAAATGTTATAATACTGGACTCTAGGGTTTGCTGTTGAAATGCTGTAAACTAAATATTTTGCTTTTACAAAGGTTCTTAAAAAATTCTGAATTTTAAACTGTTCAAGAAGATTTGTAATGAAAATCTTCATTGTATTGTTGCATCTTTTTTCTTTCTAGAAATTGGTTGCCCAAATGAAGCAAGATCCACAGGTAACTATTTATTTTTGTATTGGATCATTTCTCTTAAAAATGCAGGAAATAACAGTGCATGAAACTTGAGGATTTTAGCTATTTCTGGATCACCTTCTTCCTTGCTAACATAGTGTTTAGAAGAAAACTTTTTCATAAGTTGTTGAGCAATGCCAGTTGGATTGTTTAAAACAAAACCAAAATTCTTGCTATTAGGGAGTTTTTTGCCTCATACATATTCTTAATAGTTTAAATCATGGGACTTTTCTGGGCTATGGTGCAGTTCAGATGAGCAGTAAGTTTCTGATTCTATTGGAAGCTGCTCTGTATAAAATCTGTCATTATTTGCAATAACTTTTTTCCTATTTGGAGTATCAAACAGTTCACAGTACAAGAAGAGAGGATGTTCTGCCCAAAAAATTTTGTCCAAACAATGTAGCCTAAGGTTGTGTTCAGATTGCCTGTCTTGGGTGTCTTACCAGCCCTGTAGTGTCCATAGAATGGACACTTGGCCTTGGGAAGTTTCATAGCTACTGAAGTTGGATGACTGGACTCCCTGCATAGACAGCAGAAGTCATCCCTTTCTCTGTGACTGTGTAAGGTCCCTGGGCTTTCTTGTACAGCAATTAAACACTCCTGGATGTGGGATGGGGAGTTCTGTGGAGCTCTCAAACCAGTCTGAAATGTTGAGTAGAGGGATAAAGGCCACTCACTTGAGGCTTGCTGTTAAGAGCTCCTATCCCTATACAATAGTAAATGTCCTGTAATTTTCTGAATGTACATTTTTTTCTGAGCTCAGTGAAGTGAGAAGACAGCTTTTAATAACACTCAGGTAGTTAGACCTCTGACAGGGAGGGTTAAGCAGAGTGTATTGGAAAACCTGTTTTTTTGAATGTTCTTATTCTGATGGGATTTGGGCAAGATCTGCTGCTCTTATTCGCTGCTCAGGTCTGCTAACAATTAGTCTGCAGAGCAGTTCATTTTCAGTTCATATTTGAAAGTGAGGTCATGCTGCAAGCATCCATGCAAAGTGCCTAGAGTCAGGAAAAGTAAATCTGGTCCCTGTTTCCAATGCTCTTAAAGCATTTTTATCCCAGATTATTAAGTAAAATCTAGAAGAAAGGAGGATGACTGGTCAATATCTGGTTTTGCTGGAATCAGAGACTATCTGCAAGCTGAGATCAAAATGCATTGCAAAATTGGAACAATATAAAAATAGGGAATATGCATGAAGTTCCTGTGATGATATTAGTCTTATGTTTTAATATTTCTGCTTAGCAGACTAAACCTGCATAATCTAATATAAAAACTTTACAATGTAAATGAGAACCAAAAATGTGGGAAAGGAGAGAAATTAAGGAAAACCTGATTCCCTGTCACATTTCTGCAGAGCTTCACAGATTTTAAACTAAGGACAGATGTTTCTTTATTTTTTTTTTTTCAGTAGAAAAGAAAAAGTCCTGGTAAAAATTGTTTTTTGTCTGCATCTTTCTAATGTTGTTTATGGCTTTAAAATCTGAAACTTAGAAAAGTGCTACTGTAAGCGAAGTGCTGATATGAATGATGTATCAGGGCAAATGTAATTCCCTTTAGCACAGCCTAAGGCATAAGCATACATGGAAATAAGGACTTATGTATGTTTGCCTTCAATTGATATATGTGTCAATTAAGATTTAATAGATATGCTTGATACTCTACACAGTTAAGTGTAAATGTCTTTGCATAAGCAGCATAGGTGAGAATGTTTTAGATGACATACCACAGCATAGTGTTATATACAGTATGGTATTGTTGTATTACATAGTAACAAACATTTATCGTTCAATTTGAAAAATAATTGATGAAATGTACAAATGAGCTTTATAATGTGATAAGCACTAATGGATGTTTTAATGAAATTTTCTTTCCAAACTGGACTATCTCTGAGTGCTAGAAAGGTCCTCTGATTATTGTTGCACTCAGCTACTTAAATAAGGCTTTGTTGAGCCGTTTGAATTCTATTGGCTGTACATCCAGAGGTGCTGTATTTGTAGTACACTATGCAAGAACAAAACAAACAAAAAAACCCACCTTCCTGCTACTACTCTTTGTTAACAAATGGAATATCTTTCTCACAGATATTTTTTCTTTCTAATCAGAACGCTGATTTGAAGAAACAGCTTCATGAACTTCAAGCCAAAATCACAGCTCTGAGTGAGAAACAGGTAGGGAAACAGAGATGTATTTTTAATATTGTGTTCTAAAGATGTCTCTTTTCCCAGCTTCCAAGAGAGCTGCTAAATCCTTAAGTGCAAAAATAAGCGTGGGCAACCAGACATTTTTGATTTTTATTGGATTTCTCAACAAAGGATAGCATGAGTTGTTGTGAGTCTATCAAACAAGAAACTAGTTTAATCAGTGGAAGCTATAGCAATTTTTCTTGTGTTGAAACTAGCGTTTTATATTAAGGGAGATGGAAAAAATGGATTAATTTCTCACTTCCTTTATTACTATCTTGAAACTTCTTCTAAACTTGACCATTCTGCTTTAGGCAAAATCTTTAGATTTTGACTTAGCAGGTCCAAACTGTGTATATGGAATTTTTCATAATGTTACGACCAGCTAAATGTATGTCAGTTATGGGTATTTAAGAGACAATTTGAAAACTAATTGGATGCTTTTATCATGATAAATTACACCACAACTTTCTTATGTTTGCCATTTGGTAGGAATTGTTTGACAGCTCTAAAGTATGAGTAATAATTACAACCGGGTGCTTAACAGAAAGATTGTTGAACTTGAACATGGGCCTTGTGAATAACAAGAAGAAAAATATGTAATATTGACATATCTACAAAACTTGTTCTCACTTTTGTTTTTAAAAACATAAAAGAGCAACACATGCGCAAACCCCTCATACACCACACCATCCCATCCATTTGTTAACCAACTTAAGCAGTCCCTTTTTTGTTTTGCTTAATATGTCAATAATGGAACCAAATTAGAGCAATAGATTAGACCTTTGAAGAGGGAAAAACTTTATAGAGCATTGGTAAAATGCATGAGTGTCACAACTAGATACCTCCATTCATCTGTTACTAACTGGATGTGTTATAAGTATTACTATCCCTATGAAAATAGGCAGACAGTGATTAACATTTATCTAGAAATTCTGTGTACTGAAAAAATGATAGTATGTTTTAATAGAAGCACGAATCTAGGACAAAACATGTAAGGATAATAAGAAAAATGATTTTTTAATGAGAATAGTAGCTCAACAAAAACTGAGGTTTTGCCAATGTGATAGCTTGTCTCTCTTGAAGATTATTTATTCTCTGAAACCAGCATGAGCCTCTGCATGTGGCTATGTCTCACAGCAAGCTGTTTCAGGATTCTCTGGTAAGCTCTGGATGCCCTTGGTAATTTCAAAATGAGCTTGTCTTGATGCCATGAAGCAAGCTGTATTGGCTACCAGTTCACATGATGAGCACAGACAGGCAGTGAGACACTGAGTGGAATGTAAGAAAGCAAGTACATCCTACCTTAAGTTTTAAAATTGTATTTATAACTGTCTAAAGTTATGCTGTAGAATGGTCCATACTAACATGTATGTTAAGTTACCCATCACTAGAAATGGAGCTGTATCTTTCCTACTGAGCTCAAAGTCCTAAAGCACTCTTGTTCATGGGATGAACACGGGTTAAGTTTCCAAAAGATGTTGAAAGAAAATTTTGATTTCACTTCTACCACACAGTGAATGCACTCTGTGTGAAGTCACAGTTTTTTTGCTTCTTTGTATTTTTGTGGGTTTGATTATTAGAACAACAGTGAACTTTTGTATGATTGTTGAAGTTTAAATATTTTATCTCTACCACTGGACTGCAGAGCTGCCAATGTTCCAGATGATAATGTTGTTAAATAGTATGACTGCTAAAATGCAACAATCGTGGTAAATGTACGTTCTGGGAAAAGGACCACAACTTCCCTGTGCAGAGAAGTGCTCACTCCCTCTGTTTGCAGGAGTCTGTTGTATAGAAATCTGTGGCTTAGCAATGCAGCTGAGCAGCACCTTACAAACCACAATAAAGCCCTTTAATCTGTTTTCACTTTCACTTCTCTTCAGGAAAAATCATTATTATCAATTACTTTATGGGTAGAATATTAATCAGCAATTTAATTTTCACACAGCATGGAGAAGTATGCAGTTTTGCACAGTAAATATAACAGTTTACATCGTGCAGTGCTTGTGTTAAGAAGAGGCGCAACATGTGTAATCTGTACTTGTGTTTAGAGCCAAGTAGTTCTGATGCTTGATATCCAATGGATAAACTCTGAGGGCCCAACTCCACTGTGGACAGTTATAGGATGCAGAATGGTCACTGTTTGATAAGCTTTTAATGAAGTTTGAGAAACTAAAGTTCCAGCCTGTGTGGTGTCCCCTGCTTGGAGACATGGAGCTGAGATGCTGCTGTCAGAGAGGCAGAATAATGAAATATTTCTGACTTGTGAAATGTTATGTCACCCTAATGCATGCTTTTTTTTTGCTCTCTTATTTAATGAAGTTGGATGAAGACTTGTGCAAGAACCAAGTCAGCGGTAGGTTTAGCCAAAAGCTTTTAGTTGCTTTAGGACTTCCCTTCGTTTCTGAAGCATTGTGAGAGTAGTGCCGACACTTGCTGCCATTCGCTGCAGTGATTGATAGTGGCTTAGGTGTCTTGCTGAGAATTAATAATGACAGCTCTGGTCAGAAGTTTGTGAAATTGAGATCTGGCAAAGTACAGAAAGAAAGCAGGTAGTCTGTACAGTGTGTAGGCTTAAACCTAAAAAACATAGTTAGCTGATGCAGGGTTGAACTGTTACAGCATAAGGTATGTCATATATTCATATATTTTTGGAAAATGTCAGAGGTGAAAATAAAGGCTTTGATTTGTTACACCTGAGAGATGATGTAGCAATGTATGCTGAGTGTGTTAACACTTGAAAGGAAAACTGCAAAAAGAGAAAAAAACTTACTTGAAGATAACTTGCATTTGAAGGGCAGTAAGCTTGAATCCTTCAGACTAGCATATTTCCCTCTGCTAGTCTCTTTGTATTATTTTCACAGAGTTCTAAACTATGCTTACTTCTTTTCTAATCTGTGGACAATGAAGGGAATTCAGTTGAATAGTCTTGCTCCTCAGCTATAAAAATGTGAGAGCTTGCAGTCTGGAAACTCTGAATGCATTGGTTTTAAAAATGGTTTCCTCTTTCTTTTCCGACCCCTCTCTTCAACAAAGAGAAGTCAAGAATAACTTTTTTCAGAACAGTTTTAATTGCCAAATCTAAGGTTGGGTTGTAAATCTGAATTAATTCTGTTGCTTTGGAGCACTGGTTTTTTTCTATGTTTTCACATCATTGGAAGAAATTCACAATCTTAACACTTTTTTCTTTGCTTTTTTATTCTACGATAGTGTGTTCTCTTGGCATTCTGATCTGTAGAATTTTAAACACAATTACTTAGTTCTACTCAGCTTTTGTCTGGGTTAAATACACTCTACAATACAAAAACTTAAATAATGTATTTTTAAAATTTTTCCATGAGGAAGTTTATTAGTGTATACTTTTTTTTCTTTGTTTTGGGGAGGTGGGGTGGAAATTGTTACCAGTGGCACTGGTGAAACATTGGGGTAGAGCAGGGATAGCGTAAAGGAGGGAGGGATGTAATCTTGGAGTAATACCTTTACTTCTGCCTCTGTTCCCCTATAGTTAATTAAAAAAAAAGAATAATATACATTTAGAGATATATCGTGATTGAGTCTGTATCATAATAGTACTTCATTTCAAAGACAAGGAAGAGTTCATGTGGGCAGCAAAAGTGTGGATTTTTAGCAATATCGCGTCAAATACAGAGGAATTTCTAAATGTGTCCTTATCACAATCTCCTGGAAATGTTAGAGCAATATTCTGTCTTAAATGTGAAGGAAAGCTTACACAAATAGTCTTTTGACTCTATGATAAAAGCGTGATGGTGATATGCATGTACGAAAGAAATCACATGACTCTTTCCCTTATATTTGAAAATAAAATGCAAATGTCTCTCCCTGTAGTTGCAGTGAAATTCATTGAATCTTTAAGAATAGTGTTGTGAAAACTGGACTTTTATTCTAATGTATTTCCTTTTGGCATGGAAATAATTAAGTGGATCCCTTTGTTATTTTGATTTCTGAAGTACTGTATATATGCAGGAAAAAGTAATCAAAAAAAGTTGTGAGCATATATATGCTATATGTAGATACTTGTGGTTTTATTTTTTCACAGGGGAAAAACTTTAACATACTTTATTGTGAAGAGCAGTTGAAACTGTGGAATATAATTAGAACAAATGCACACCATAAAAGCAAGTTTATTATTGTGAATAGGCAAATCTAGTGAATTTTGCTTGTATTTAGAGCAAATTGAGACAGATGAGGTTATTTGAAGTCCTGTATGTCCAGGGTGAGACTCCTTTTAACCTTGCCACTAAATAGCAAGTAATGAGAAAGGGGTTTTGGGATAGATATAAAAAATGACAGAGTAATTTAACTGTGGTTTCGTATAGTGGAATGAATGTAAACATGTGGTTTAGATTGACAAAGGAAACTTGTTATTTAAGTTTCCAAAAACTGTCAGGAATAGCTTTTAAGTATTACTGTTGCTATATTTATTACAGGTACCATAACTTAGTAATGAAAAGATTGGTAATGTGCATAAATTCATCCTATGAGACTGTTCTTCTTGAACAGTTGTCAATCATAGTAAAGGTGAATTTTTATGGAGGCTTTTTGAGCACATTATCAGAAAATTGTACCCGAAACCTGTTCCATCATGTTCTGTAAAGAGAAGCAGCAGTGTTTTGGTGAGAGGAATGTAAGCTCAAAAAAGCTAGAGAGCAGGAGGGAAACTGGGTACTGTTAACAGATAGGAAAGAGCACTTCATGCTTGTGCATAAGAAGGTAGGCAAGGTATACCTGTGTGTTGTACATATATCTGATGAACACCATCAGAATTTAGGACTAAAAATCTGGGAATAAATAATAAAGTCACTACTTACTCCTGCCAGTTTTATCTGGAGTTTCTGATACCTCCTTTCTTCACAATTGATTGAGAGTGTATTAAAATGCTAGTTATTCTGTCAGTAATGGATCAAGTCTGCAAATATGCCATATGAATGTTTAGTTACTAATAGCTTGAGGCAGGTGATGCTTAATTTCAGTTCCAGTTGTTTATCTGGAACTGTTCGTATTACTAAGCACTGATTTTTTTAAGTAAATGGCATGAATGATAAAGATATGCTAATTTGCATGTAACTGCAAGCATCCGTTTATGCCAACTGTTCATAAAGCAGTTGTAAAATACATGAAAAAAACTGTAGAATTCTTCTTAGATAGTTTAAAGCAGTCAGTCATTTTTTCCTGTCAAAAAGATACTGGTCTATCTGGACATAAGGAGAAGTAAGTTAACTGCCTCAGTGAATTGTCAGATCCTTTTGAACCCTCTGATCGGTGTGAACAGCACCTGTTTAGAGGTGAATATTTGAAAAATCTGCATAAGCTTACTATTTTAATCTTTGGTATTTATTTAATTTGCATCCAAATATTGTGTGAAAATGTGAATATAATGACTTCTCATTAAGTTATCATCTTCCACATTCTCAAGATATACTGGCTGAAGCAAATTTTGGATGTTGCACAGATGATTGTAGATAGGCAGAGTGGATGCATCTCTCCCTGCTGCCTCTTTTGCCCCAAATTCTCTTGCAAAACTGATGCTATAATCATTTGTATATGACTGAAATATTGCTAAGCTGTCTCAGACCTTTTATAAAGCTTAAATCATGATTAAACCCATACTGGCATGTAAACTTGGATTTCCCATTCTTCTCTTAATGTAACTCTGCCTAGACTTCTCACTGTTGGTTTGTGAACTTAATTTTTGCATATCTAATGTTCATTAACACTGGAGTAACTCAATTTAGGAAATGTAAGTGACCGTTTTGTGATGTCATTAAGAAGAAGAAAAACTCCCCACACCTCCCCCCTGCTACTCTTCCCTTAGCACTGATTTTCCAGCTCAACTTTGAATTTTTGTGTTCATGTTGTATTTAAGCCAGATTTGGAGGCAGCTGGAAAACTTTTTTAATTGAACCTAGTTGGATACATCTTTCATCTTCATATAAACCAGGGCATAACTCCAAAATAGCCTGCTCTGCTTGAAAATCAACATTGTAGATAGAAAATGGGCAATTAAACTACAGTATTTCCTCAAAAATCCCCTCTTGATGGAGAGAGTTGGTTATTAGATTCTCCTGCATGTTTTGACTTGCCAGATAACCTCACACATCACTAGTTATTTCAAGGCCTACTAGTCCCTTTTCCCTTTTATACTTGAAGGGAAGACAAGCAAAGCATTAGATGATGATGACTGGGATTTAGGCTGTTTTGTACAGCACCCTTAAATGCTGCTTAGTTGCATGCTGGGGAAAAGGATTAAATCTACTAATGAATTTTTATAAGTTAAAACAGATTAAAGTAGTTCTTTCTGCTCTGTTCTGCATGCCTCAGTGGAACAGCCTCACAGCCACAGAAACAGTATTTTGATTTATTACAACTTAGAAAAGGAATCAAATCCAGGGATCTGCTTTTCAGAGCCTTATGGATCTTTAGTTGCTATTGGAATTGTTTGGTCCCCAGCTTTTCTGAAGTGTTTGTGAAGTGTTTTTCTGAAGAATTTTGGAAAGGAGAAGAGAGAAAGACAATGTATCCAATATTTAGAATATAGGCAAAAGCTTGTCTCTGCTGTTTGTTCTCTGCTGCCTGGTACTTGACTTGAAACAAGCGACTTCCTGAAATGTGGGGTTTTTTTGTGTTATGAGTTACTGACTGTAGTACAGCCATGGGCTAAAATACTTTTGTTACTAAATATTATCTTATTTGTTGGTACTACACCAAGAACAAGACTGACTCAAGTAGACAGATGATGCTTTCCCACATATGGAGTATGTGTTACACTCTCATAAGGTATTGAGGAACCACTCAGTTCAACTCCTGGTTCCAAAAGGACCGAGATGGATGTGATAATGTTGCATTGCTTCTATAATGCTAGTTTGGAATTGTTTTCTGTTAATTGTACTGGCTGTTACAGGTGGACTAAGGGCCCTTTGTGGTGGACAAATAAAGAGGAAATACACCTTTGTGGGAGTGATTTGGAGTGATGACATATTAGGGAAGTGTGAGTGGGGCAAATGAATGTACACTTTATAAGTTTTTTTTTCGGGTTTCACTTTTCTAACTGAATGTCGTCTGTCCTTGTTACTCTCACTATGGATTTTTTTCCTCATTTTATTGTGGAGACGGTGATAGTCTTGAAGGGCTTAAAGGGTGAACAAACCTAAAGTATTAAAAGGTAAGAATGCTCTTCACAGAGTTTCATGAAGTCTCTGAGCTTTCTTTTCTATATTGGCACTGTTGGAGGCAGAGAATGCAGTCTTCATTCTTAGAAAATCTTGATGTTCACCGAAGTGATAATCTGGTGTATATTTTCTGTTTGTGGAATTAGGAGTGTATTATTTTCTTCAAATATGGGGCAAGTCAATGTGAATTCACCCATTTCTGGTCATTATACAGAGTCACTTTCTTTCAGTATTCTATTCACTTCTGAGTTAACTTTTCAAGTACTTGTTCTGACCTTCAGAAATTCCAGCAAGTGTATAGTCTCTTTAGAGCAAGTTTTTCCCTGCTGTTAGATTGCAATGTAGCAGAGACATCTGACATAGTGTCAGGGTAGATAGGTGGTGGCCAGACAAAATGTGAGTTTTCTTGGTGTGATATTGTTTTTGTTTTAATTAGGTCCATTATTCTTTGAGCATCTCTTTATCTCCTCCTTTGTCCTAAGTTTGTCAAAACTGGTAATGAAGTGCAAGGGGTCTTCTTCAAACTTTCCCCACTAACAGTAACGTAACAGGTTGATTTAGGCCATAGTGACTGCAGAGTTCAATGGAAATTTTGCTGAAATGAAGTCCAAATGTGGGGGATGAGTAGAGTGGTAGAGGCACCACCAGGAGGCAATTCAGACAAGGGAACCTAATTTTTACCATTCTGTGTTGGCTTTGTGAAGGCAACTCTCACTCTACTGACTATAGAAAACTATTAGGAAGATTAGGCTGCAGTTCATTACTTCTTTTCCCTACAGAGTTTATCTGATGTGTTCTATGAAAAAGAATTCTTGTTCTATTCTATCTCTTTTAGTTTAAGTGTCTTCTTACGGTAGACTTCTAAAAGCTAGCAGGAAGAAAGCCCTTGAGTTCCGATGGGCATATCTTCTTTGTCCTCTGAACTCCCTCCAAAGTTAGGTAAGGCAAGTTAGAAACAGTTAAGAAGTTACAATTACTTCCCCCCCCCCCCCCCCCCACCTTTTCTTTCTGAAGGTTTCCTCAGTAAAATGTTGGCAATGTGTCAATAGTAAATGGCCATTAGTGTGTTAAAGAGTTGAACCCAGACTGCCCTGTGTAGCAAGGAGAAATGAGCTGGTTTTTTCCTTACTCAATGAGAAAAACTTCAGTGATTGTTTGTACTGTTTGTAGAAGGCAGAACTTGTTTATCTTATTTTTCCTTTGGAAAAAAAAAATACATCGGAACTATAATACGTGATGTGAATTTTTGAGATATATGCTTTGGAGCTGCCTGATGTTCTGCAGAACAGCGAGTGACTATCCTTTTATTTTAGACTTCTGAAAATTTGAATACTTGGCAGTATTTAAGCCTGTGGAGTCTTGCTCCATATCCATTCACTCTCTTTATAAATTGCTTCATTTTCAGTCTAGTATGGCAGTTTTTCAGAGCAGCAGTTGGTTCTTTAGAGTTGTGGCCAGCCCAGAGTGCTGTGGAAGTGCATGATTGTCAGCAGCTTTCCAGCATCAAAAGCTCCACACACACCTTTGGGCTAGTAATAAATGCTTCAGAATCAACTTGGACAAAATTAGGTTCTTGGGTTCTCAAACTCATTCTAAATTATGTCATATACCTCAAGAAACAGACATATCCCATTCTCCGAGTAAATAATTTGAGGAAAGCCGTTTACAGCATGCCAGTATACTAAGCTCTTAACATTTGTCTCCTGGACAATTAAAATTTTGTGGCCTAAAGGTACTGTGCTCTGTTTGAAACTTGGAAACTTAGTTTATTAATAAAGTCAGTATATTAATTTCCTTTAAATATTTGCTTCAACATGACTATCACAAAATAGATTTGGAATTTATAGTAGTCAGACAACTGATGAGAGACTCAGTAATTTCTCTCAAATTACTTTTAAATGCCTTCAAATAGTTGCTTAGCTTTGTTTCTGACAATTTGAAGAATCAAGAATGTAATTTCTGCAAAGGTCTTAATTTTTAAGCAAAATAAAATTTAGTTAAATGAGAAATGCAGGTACTACAAATTCAGTTTTGATCTGTTAATGGAAAGATCTTTTGGAGAGCGCTTTTAGTTTTCAAATACCGGAGTTATTATGGATTTGCAGATCAATTTGTATTCTTGAATATTCTCTACAACCTTTTGTTTAGAGCTATGTGCATCTCCTGCTAACAGGAGCATTGGCCCTCAGTGAGTGTGAATTCAGATTTTAAAATCTAATAAATCCTACAGCTAGAGTTCAGTAAGCATTGATACAATGCCATTTTTAATCTTCAGCTTTTCATCTATTCTTTTTCTTAGACTAGCAGTCTGAAGGCCATTAAATCCCACTTACATTGGAGAGCTATAGAGAGAAAACTTCAAGAACCCACAGAA
The DNA here is from genome assembly GCA_024734555.1 of Trochalopteron elliotii. Classification (NCBI taxonomy): domain Eukaryota; kingdom Metazoa; phylum Chordata; class Aves; order Passeriformes; family Leiothrichidae; genus Trochalopteron; species Trochalopteron elliotii. The sequence goes on from JANPWX010000031.1 coordinate 5,048,509, forward strand.
ATTGACACTTAGTATGCAAATGTCTCTGGGTGCTGCAAGAAGTCAAGCAGTCTTACCAACAGCAGACAGGTAAAATGGTCTGTTGGGCAAACTAGCTTGCCAGCTGGATAGATCTGTGAACGGGATTTTTTTTTTTTTTTTGTGATCCCCAAAGTTGCTCAGTGTAATATTAGTCATAAAACCAGTGTACTTAGAAGAGAGGAAATAAATAGACAAACATTTTTGGAAACAGCTGTACTACCTGGGTGTACCTTATTGATGCTCTGTAGTACATTTTCCTGGATAAGCCAGGTAAAAACACAGCTGATGGTTTTGTTGTGTCTTTGTAGCAAATGCCAAATGCATTGCTTTTATCATTTGCCATAGGGAGGTGCATTATGGTAGTATAAAAACATGTCAGGTTCTGTATCCCTAAACCTTCCTTTTTCTTTTAAGATTGCAGGCAATAATCAAAATGTTATGTAGGATGACCCTTCAGCAGTGGTGTGGCACTATATGGGACATTAATATAGTGTACCTGTTTACGGTAAAATCACCTTGGACTGCAATGTGGCAGTGGTAGATTTTGGTCCATGTGTGATATACTGGGGTTTATATTTGAATAGCAAGAGACAGTTCTGGTCCTCATGCTGAAGAACAAAGTTTCCAATTTGAAATTCTGCATTTCTTTTACTCCACTTTTTAGTTCTGAATGAAAATGCTACTTTTAAACTAAATTCCTTTAGAACAAGAGTTAGCATTTAATAAGCTTGTACATCCCCTACAATAGTCAGGTGTGCTCTCAAAGCACTGGCACTACTGCATGGTGCATATGAAGTAATCTAGGTAGCACTTTTTAGAAAGTTAAGGGTAAATAAACAGGTTTTGCCCTTTCCTCTTTCTTTATCCTCCTAATCTCCTTTTACTGTATTTATGTACATCAGTAAACCCAATGTTTACTGATGTAAACACTTTATTCCATCATTTCATTATGGGTTTTACATCATTCGGTTTTAGCCATGTGGAACTAAACTTATTGTACTGAGAATACTCTTCGTGGGTTCCAAGTTATTCAAAAGTTGCTTGAATGAAAATTGCTGGTCATTTGAAGCTTTGCAGGTGATAGAATCTCCTTTACCTTCATAGTTCACTTAATTATCTTGAATGGTGTCTGTTTTGCTAGCTTTTAAATTTCTCTGTTCAGAAAAGTGTGTTTTAAACGTCATGTGTATTATGGCATTTAGCAGATAGTTAGCTTCCCTTCTGACCTCTCCTGTGTTAGCAGGAGACCCGTTTAACTGACACACATACAGTCATTTTGAGCCTTAGCTTTCAAAAATATTTTAGTGGGTCAGATGTCTCCAAAATTTCATTACATCCCTTATTTGCCTTTAAAATATTAATGATCAGCTCTTGCAAAATGCTGATTAGGACTAGAAAATGCTGAGACAAAAAGTTCGTCTTAGCGCTTATGGTCCTAGAGGTTTTTTTGTGTTTAGTTACATGTATGAACCCATATTAAATAATCTAAGATCTTTTTGGTTTAAGTCCCTTCCTTGGAAAGGCAAGGTTTGATTTATTGGTTGCACAATGTCTCATAAACTTCTGCATGAGAGAAGAAATCGGTTGTTAATTAAAAATCTACCCCACTTTGAGGCATGTGGCAGTGGTATTTTCTTGTTTGTTTGGGGGTTTTCACTACAATTATACACACAACCCATGGGATAGGGTGTCTGTGCCTTCTTGAATGGGTTGGGATAGCCAGTCAATCTCAGAAAATAGATCCTTTGCCCCCTCCCTCCCCACCTAATATTTTTAAAATTAATTGTATTACCTTCTATAAAGTTAAATTTTCTGCTAAGTGCCTAATACCAGCATCACAGTCTAAGGCCATGCAGAAATGCTGGGTGCTGTGATAATCCTGGGCTCACTTGGTAAACTCTACACTAAGACTTGGTAGTATTACTGCTGTGTCAGGCTGAAAGATGAATCTGATTAGCTTGGACCAGAACAGGGGCATGAGTGTGTCTGAACCGAAAGTGAGGAAGCCAGGACAGCAGAGGCTTTCTTGGCAGCTTACTCTGAGGAGAAAGTCTGCACTAAGCTTGGTGTTGCCACTGTTTTTGGTTTTTTTTCTTATCAATGGGTTTGGTTATTGGGGTATGTGTACTTTGATTTGAAGGTTTTGTAGGAGCTCGGCCTTTTCTCACATGGTCTTTGTCTGCCTTACTGTGTTTGACAGGCAGTGTTTATATCTCTGGCTGTAGCTTCCTGTCCCATTATTGAAGAACATAAGGTGCTGATTGATGAGTTTTGCCTCTGGTGCTTGGGTTTGGATTGTAGGAGCAGTTACACCCAAATGCACTCTCAGGTCTTCAGAACAGTTGCCATTCTGTTCACCCGTCTAGTTTTTTTTTCTTGGTGTTTCCCAGTGTCCATTTCTGCTTTCATACCTGCTTTTAAGGGAAGCTGCCCAACTGTGCCACGTGCTTACCTCATTCCTGCTTGGACTGTTTCTGTTCACTGGAGATGAAGCCCTTTTTGTAACCCACTTACTATTTCTGGAAGTCAGCTAAGAGGAGAGAGACTTTGGAGAAAGGAAGGGATGCATCACCTGAAAGGATGATGCAGCTCGTGCATATCTTCTTTGCACTGTTGTATGCTGTGGTGGTTTTACAACTGGGAAATGGCCCCAAAGTAGGCCTGTGCTTTCAGTGTGCTGGGAAAGATGTGAAGATGATGGGTAGCAAATGTAATATCATAAGAAATTAAAACAGCTTACTATAAGGCTTCAGGTAATTTAACTTCTGTATTTAAGCTGCTTTGGTAAAGCGTCCAATTGAGTTCTATAGAAAGCAAAGTAATAAGAAAGTATCCTTAAATGTATCTTTTTCCCACAGTGCATTCTGTTACCTTGCCTGCCCTAAAAAATGCAGACTGTTTTGAAATCTTTTATTTTGTAGGGCTGAGTGCATTTCCATAAATCATTTAATTGATACGTAGTATATAAGGTATAGAAAGAGTTATTCTCTCTCTCTGTTGCCCATTATGGAACATAAATGTTTCTTAAAGAAGCTTTTGCACTTTTTATTTTTGTAACAGGCCTTGGGTAACTCAGACTAGAGAGGTACCTGCTTTTTTAAATAAATGCTTGACTTACACAGAAAATACCCCCCCAAGCTTCCTTTTTAAAAATTGCTATTTTCTTTGTCTTTTCCTAATAGGCCTTGAAAGACTGTAAGCAGGTTGCTGAGAGAACATCCTGTGGTTGGGCTGATAACACTTTGTAGTGTCATTATGTGGAGTTACTGAAGCATTGTGCAGAAATTAGGAAAGTCAGATTGCACTTCTTTATGTTGTCTTCCTCTGGAGCCAGTGGTCCAGTGCTGTTCTTCTAAGGCATCAAATTCACTGTATGTCAGAGACAAAACTGAGTTAGTATCCCATACCTTATAATTTTGTAAGTTGTGATTATATGGCCACTTTGATTATGCTTCAGATTGGACAGCTGCTGTGAAAGCTGTGACCTGTCCTCCTGCCTGGTCTAGCTGCTGACTTCTGCCCCTCTCTTGTGCTGGAACTAGTGCTCATGTTGCTGTGCAGTGACTGGAGTCAAAAAGTTGTTGGGCTGAACACTCTCTCTGGGATGTGCCATTTTTTGAGCATGATCCCTTTTGTTCACTTGGCTTGTGTGCAGCTGAATGAACACAGCCTTTGGCATAAGGGAAGTGGCAGAAAGGAAGGGCTGAAACAAAGGGTGAAACAGTTTTCATTTGGCAACTGTGTTTATCCTGGACCAAACAGCTGTGTAACCACAGCTTTGGATCCAATCTGTGGCTTGGTAGTCTCCCTTTTCCAGGGATGCAGATCCAAGAAATGTACCTGCAGCTCCTAAATGGCAGAAAGGAAGGTAGGCTGTGTCTCTCTTGCTACTCTCACTGGAACAGCCGATCCACACAGTAGCCCTATGCATGTAGCAGGCACAACAATGGCAGTGCACCCAAATGACTGGAACTGAAGTATAAAGGATGGAGATGGTTACAGATGCACATGGAAAATTTAAGTTGAAGCTTGGCCTTTTGTTTGTCCCAACTGATACTATTTTCAGTATTACCTAACTCTATAAGTATGAAGATGAAGCACAAAAAGGAATCTAAAGTAGTTCTTGATTGTTCTTTGAAGAACTGAATTCCTGTAACTTGAGTTGTATATATGAAGAGCAGCTGAGAAGACTTTTTGGAAGCTGACAGCAGAGAGCAACCTGATTTCTTACAACATGATTTTTGTTAAGCAAATTTCCAACTGAATTAGTTGGAGACAGAACTTTTAAATTCTGCTGGAGAGCTTACGTTGCAAATCCTGAGGGTTTATATAGATCATGTATAGTAGGTCCAAGCAGGAGGTGATGAGGTATCTGAAATCTTACACAGTCAAAGTCCTTGTTTATTGCTTAATCTCTGGCTTTGAATAAAACAATTTATGGGCAACAGAAAATTAGACCTAAATGGTGGTCCACTGTGGCTATTCTCACAGCTGCTGCCCAATTACAAAAAAGGAGGAAGCTGTTAAATTCTGTCTAAGAGCATGTGAGCTTTTTTATCAGTTCTTTTGTTTTCAGTGGTCTTACACAACCATAGCTACAGTGAGAATTTGTCCTGTACTTGTTGGATCTTGGTTAAAAATTGTTGAGTTGTTTTTATGCATGAATTGGAATAGAAACAAGAGCAGTTTTTTCCTTTTAAGTTCTTCAGCATTGATTCAGCTTTAATAACAGTAAAGCTATTTGTTTGGGACATGTGGGTTGTATTGGTTTTGCATGGCAAGGTTTTGGTAGCAGGGAGGCTACAGGGGTGGTTTCTCTGAGCATCTGCTGGAAGCTTCCCCTATGTCCAATAAAACGATTCCAGCCACCTCCAAGATGGACCTGCCATTGGCTGAGGCTGAATCCATCAGCGATGGCAGTAGTGCTTCTGGGTTAACACATTTAGGAAGGAAAAAAATAAAGTCGTTATGCAGAAGAAGATTGCAGCCAGAGAAGGGAGGAGTGAGAATATGTGCAAGAAACAGCTCTGCAGACACCAAAGTCAGTGAAGAAGGAGGGGCTGAAGATGCCCCAGGTGCTGGAGCAAATATTCCCTTGAAGTCCTTGGTGCAGACCATGGTGAGTCAGGCTGTGCCTCTGCAGCCCATGGAGGTGTCCAGTGGAGCAGAGATCCACCTGTGGAGAAGCCCACGTCAGGGCAAGCGGAGGCCTGAAAGAAGGCTGTGACCCCATGAGGAGCCCGTGTGGGACCCTGGAGAAGCCCTGTACACAGGCAGGACCTGTGTACCCGAGGAGAAGGGAGCCCATGCTGGAGCACGTTTGCTGTCAGAACTTGTGACCCCACTGGGAAGCCATGCTGGAGCAGTGCATTCCTGAAGGGTTGCACCCCATGGAAGGGACCTACTCTGAGCAGTTTGTGATGTACTCTAGCCTGTGGGAAGAAGTTTGTGAAACTGTCTCCTATGGAAGGGACCCCACACTGGAGCAAGGGAAGGAGTCCTCCCCCTGCGGAGGAAACAGCAACAAAACTATATGTGATGGACTGACCATAAACCCCCATTCTCATCTCTGTACTCTTCAAGGCAGAAGGAGATAGAGAATCAGGGATAAAATTAAGTCTGGGAAGGAGGAAGGGGTAGGGGGACAGTGTTTTTAAGATTTGATTTTGCTTTTCATTATCCTTCTTTGATTTCATTGCTAGTAAATTAAGTTTAATTTCTTTAAGTTGAGTCAATTTTACCCGTGACATGTAATTGGTGAGTGATCTCTCCCTGTCCTTTTCTTGACCCATGACACTATACTTTTTCTCTCCTGTGTCCAGTTGACAAGGGAATTGACAGAGCAGTTTTGGTGGGCACCTGGTGTCCAGCCAAGGTCAAACTGTCACAGGAGAGATGACTTTGGTGGCTTTTTTTTAGACTTTAAATTTAAGTAGTGATCAAGCTACTGAGGAAGATAGCTTTTCTGCACTCATGTTTCAAAGTGTAGCTGAGTCTAACAGAAAGCTAGAATTATGACTTACCAAAATCACTTTCAGAATCAAAAATTCTAGATGGTAACTTCAGTCCAATGTTGTAGAGCATCATTTTAGATTATTCTGTTGCAGTTATTCTTAGAACATTTATCCCTTGATCATTTAAAAAAATGCTCAAGAAACTCAAAGAACGCTAAAGCATGAGAATATGGGCATTCTGATTTAATTGAAATGTACCGTTGGGGCATGTACTTAGAAGAGGTCTTCTGCTTTTCCAAGCAGGGCAGTTTTCTGCTCCTCTGCCCCCTGCAAATTCCACATCATAATTGTTCTAAATGGTAGCAAGGTTTGGGGTAAGGAAGAAAGACATCTGTGAAACTTTTAACATGCTGCATGCTGATGCAGTCATGATGTTCCTGGACAAACCAGCAGCCAGGTCCGCAAGGAAAGAATTGCAAATAACAAAGACTAACGTAATTGTGCTTAAAAACAGTCAAAAAATTCCTTCCTAACCGACCAAGCTACCACAACCACTACAATGAAGAAGGAAACTGGAAGAAGAAAATTCTCTTCCCTTTGTCAAACAGTCTAGATATCACAAATTAGATCATCTCAGAGATGCTTACTATGTGGTTTGTTACATCCTTTGACTCAGGCTTGTATTTGTTCTATTTCACCCTCCTCAAAGTGCACTGTTAATAGAGCAAACTCCTGTAGGATGATTCTTGGAAGTGAGTTACGCCTCAGTGGTAAGAAATAAGATTGTTATGAGGCAGGAAAGTGAAAAAGATGGAGAAGTTCAGGCTTGGGGTATACTCAAGAGCATATAATGCAAGTTTTATTTTTCTGATGTTCATTCTGAGATGATACCAAAACTGGTGTTTTGATAGGGTAAGTTGAAATCTGTAGGTACTAAGGGAGCTACAGAGGTCATCTAGTACAACCTCCTGCTCAAAGCACATATGTACTTCATGAATACAGAGTGATGCCACTCTCCCAAAAGGATTGATTGACTGGGCTTTCATTATTTGAATGGAAGTGTAAGTTGTCTTCCCATTTGTATTACTTAGTATCCTTGTCTGATCTCAGTGCATATGCCATCAGTCTTAGTAAGTTCACTTGTATATTTGACAATTTATTTTCCTGGGACGGAAAGCCCCCTCCATTACAGTGTTTTAGAAAGATGTTTTGAAAACACTGGAGGTTTTTTCCTAAAACTTTTCCAGGGCATTAACATTGCTGCAGCTCTGCTTGCACTAACACCAAAATTTGCTGTATGCAAATATTTTTTGTTACTGTATTGTCTGCTAACTTAATGTGAAAGTAAGCAACCAGTGCCTGTCTCCTATGTGTCCAACCTTTATTTAATGCAGTAGATCTGAACAGGTGCTATGACAAGGAGATAAATGTTTTAATTTGTCCATCTGCAAGGTCTTATTCCAGTCTGAAAAGAGTCTTAAACTGAGTGTTCCGTTGTTAGTGTTTCAGATGGGATCTTTCTTACTCAAGTATAATCTAGAGCTGCTGCTGAACTTGTATTTATTTTTTTTTAAATTAGTGTCATTACATGAGAACATGAGGAGTGCAAAGCTTACTGCTTTTCCCCCTGAGTCTCAGCTCAGTTTATTCTCTGTATACATGTAAAAGATAACTCTAGAGCCAGCTCTGTCCCTTACACAGTTAATTAACCCCCCTGCTGTGGGCCTAGATATGTGCTCTTGCTGTTCAGTGAGATGTGTGAATTGACTGCAGAACACAGAGTCTTGTGCAGGCTATACAGAGGGAGACAGAGCCTCCAAGGAACAAGTGAAAGATGATGGGGTAGCATGTGGTTTTGTAATCCGTCATGCTGAATGCTAGTAAAGCTTGCAGAAATTGGGGATTTGGGGTAAAATAGGTAACTACAGAAAGGCACAGCTTACCATTGTGTGTAATAACCAGTCAGTTTTTAAACTGTTACTTTAGGAGCAAACAATAATAGATGAAAACTTCAATAACCTAGAAATGTTGTTCAGTATTTCAAGCATTTGAAAACTCTCTAGTAACTACATAATCTCATACAAGTTACTGTTAAAAGACTGACACATGCTCTTAAAATACACATGCATGCCATCCTAGAAGAAGACAAGGTGCAAACTCTCGGGAATCAGTAAAAACAGTAGCAATGCTGCTTGTGTTTAATGAAGTTTAATGAAAGAAATAAAATCTTTTTTTTTGGTGTGTACTTTTATTGCAGAATTAACCCAGTTAGTTCTCAGAAGTTTTCACAGTCCTATTTCTATACAAACTTCTATACAAATGCACACACCACACTTTCACTGAATTTGTCATGCTTTGAAACTCGGCTGCTGCAGCAGAGTCTCTATTAAATATTGGACAGTATTTTTTTTGGACTTATCTTTTTAATCGACCACTTTTGAATAACACTGTAGTCATTGTATTGTGATGGATTTTTAATGGCTTTTTGTAGTTTCCTTCCATTGTGTATCTGGAAGGGTAGGCAAGTTCTAAAACTGGGAAGGACATACCACTTACTGTATAAAACACAAAAGCAAGCTGTGCTAGTGCCTGAAATCCTATCAGCAAATAGTAGGTACTTTGTTACCTGTGAGAAGACAGTAGCTGGGATATAGCAAGAGTAGAGTATCCCTGCACATATCAGCTTGAATCTGCATGCCAGTCATACTCGCAAAGTGCAGCATTAATATGCTAAGTGCTTAGCTTGCCTTCAGGGATGTGGTGGTGTGGAAATTAAAGCCCTTCCTCTGTCCAGCTTGAAGGGTGAGTTTTAACCTTGTTTCAGATTTCCACCAAACCTTTCCTTTTGGTCTCTGCTGTGTTGATAGTGGCACTGCCTGCACATTCATGTTGGGCCAGCTGTGGCTGCTGATTGTTCTGGTCCCTGTGTGTGACATTGGCTATGGGGACTGTCCTGCTCTATCAGGGCTGGCCGTTGCATGTCAGCATTTATTCTGAGTCCTATTACCTTCTATACATATACATGTTATGTGGCATAATTTAATTCTGGACTAGGTTGCTCACTGGAACTGTGGATTCAAATGTGAATTTGCTTAACTGTGAGCTGGCAGATGTCAGTCTGTATTTAAGGATGCACAATAAATAACATAAGATCTGAAGTGTTTTCCTGTAACTTACATGCGTCTTCATCCCATCTGCGAATGCTTCCACATTTTGCACAGTTGACTGAGAAGGAGTCAAAAGAGTTTTAGTAAAAAGAAGCAGGAGGTATTCCCCCACATACTGTGAAAAAGGGCATGTTGGCACACTGTGGCTGTGCAGAAAGGGCACAGGGATGCTCTGTAATGTGGAAAACCTTCAGACCAGGGATAATCAAATTTGAAAATTTGATTTCTAGTGCTGTTGAAGTGATAAAAATACAAAAGGCTTTCTGTATAACTAGTGCCACCTAAAAGGCTGGTTTAAAATTTAATTACACTTATGATATGCTGATTTGTGTTGTTTACCCTAAAGCATCCCAGCTGCTCAGAGGATGATTTTCAGTTGCTTGGAAGGAGGAAGGAACTAAGAGGGTACTCGTGAAAGGAAGAGGGGAATGGGGAACTACAGTTTTGGTCATTCTCATTATGAAGTTTAAAACAAAAAAGAGGAGGAGAAAAAGACGTCTACCATCTGTATTTTCGCCTTACTATTTCACCATTTTCTCTCTTCACAGAACACATTTGCAGCACATTCTGTTCAGTGAGTAGGTAAAAAAAAAAATCATAGTCTGGAAGTTAGGGACTGCTCTGAATTCTAATTCCTACTTTCCTGCCGTTCACTGGTTACAAAAGCCTTTTGCTTCTCTGTGCCAGATCCCTGATCAATTAAACATGGCTCAGAGTATTTCATCGAGTGACTAAGTAGCTGAAGATACATTAATTTCTGTTTACAAGCTACCTAGAGTATGCAAAGAGCTACATTACTATTGAATATAAGCGACCTGATATTACACACATGGGCATGGGCATGAAAGCACATTGCTGTCCATATAGCTATACATATAGTTATGTGTAAATGCTGTGTCTTCTAATTTCTAAAATCATGTCTTTTTAAAGATTGTATTTTTAAAAAATCCTTTCTTTGTGGAAAATCGTATGTGGAAAAACTTTCAAATATATTCTGGTTTTCCAAGGGAAAATGCATGCCAGGCAATAAGAGCTTTTTCACTAGGCCGTAATGTTTGTGCAAGTGTATTACTTAAATAGTGAATTTAAGGAAGGGAAGAAAAAGAGAGCTTCTGCAGGACCACTGCTCTTCTCCCAACAAAAGCCCATAAAAACAATTCTAAGATAATTGTAAATTTAAACATTATGAGATGCATCATTTTAACAGCACATACTTTGCAAACAAACGTGCATTAGTATTAAACTGGGGTTATTTCAACTTGGTTGAAGCTCCTTGCAACAGGGTAATATTTTAAAGAAGGCTGATCAAAGACCAGCAAACTAGTTTTATTTTCTGCTGTATTTAAAGAAGGCATAATCTAGATAGGAATAATGTCTTGGTGTAAATTTTTTTTGTGGACATTTGGGTAGGATGTAATGTTTCTCAGTTGCCTGTCTTCAAGTATAATGCATTAAAGTTGTCACAATCAATCTATCCTTGAGCAATTTGATCTCAGGTTTGAAATGGGCTCCAGTCAGTGCCATAGTGGTAAGTTTATGCTGGCCTGAACCTCAGTGCCCAGCAAGAAAGTTTTGTTAATGTACGGCAAAGACAGAAACCTGTTTGAAGCTGTTAGCAACAAACTCAAACTTGCCCAGTTCCCTTGATTTACTGCAAATTCAATTATTAAATGGCCTGATATAAATCATTAAATGCACATTTTATAGTTCTAAGAGAGATTAATTTTTCATTGTTTTCCTCATACGTAGCCACCTAATCTGCAATTTATAGTTCTGAGGGCTAGGAAAATTATTAGAGGAATGTCCTTCAGGATGCTGAAGTGAAATGCTCACATCAGTAATCCTGTTTGGAATGTTTGCTTCTGGCATTATCGCTTTTAGATATAAATATTCATATTCCACCTGGAACAAAAAACTGCTTATTTTTGAAAGTGGGTGGTTTTCTTTCAAAATGAATCTTCTGACACTTTTTATTGTGTGTATTTAATACCATATCAAACCTGGGGAATTGTCTGTCCATGTTTGTAGATGTATTTGCCTGAAACTTGAATGCGTTGACAGATCTACACATGGAGAGAAGAGAGCTCATTCACAGCCACATGAAGAAGGCTGCAAATGAGAAAAAGCAATATATTGTGGTGTAGGCTTATTTTGCCTTGTTCTGCTGTTTTCTTCCTCACTTTAACTAATTCATTTAGAAGTAATTATGCTGGAAGTCACATAAAATGAAGATTTTATTCCCTAGTGCATGAAATGAAAGCGCAAAAATTGTTCCAACATATAGAGTTGTAGAACGTAAAATTTCTTCTTTGTAGAATTTACTTCTGTAGACTAACTTAAAAAAGACTTTCCAGATCAATTTGTTAATGTTTGTGTGGTCCTTTGAAGTATTAAGTTGTCTCATACACAAGAGGGACAAAATACTATTATAAGCTACTTTGGTTGCTCATACACAAGAAAGGGCAAATTCTGTTATCATCCCATTGGTTTGGTATAGTGCCATAGTGTCTGGACACTGTCTAGATGTGTGTAGGTGGAGAACCATCTGTGTAGACGAGCCCACAAATATAAACACCTATTTAGGACAAGGTCTTAATGTTCAGTAGTTTCACATGTGAATCTGGAACATACTTTCATGCTTCATTTTGCTATAAAATGAAGTGTGGAAGGGAAGAAAATATAGTCTGATCTGCTGGTGATCTTCACTCTGATGTGTTTACTTAATCTTATTTAGAAAGTTTTGAGCTTGTTCAGGAAAAAAAAAAAAAAGAGATTTTCATGTCCTCCACTGGTTCTTTGTTTTTGGTTTGTCTGTCTCTCTTTAATGATGGCTTTCCTTTGCTCTGAGAGGAGCTCATAGAAGGCAATGGATTTTCATTATTTGCTTTGTGTTGGAAGGACAGAAAAAGCATGAGTGGGTGGCAGCTCTGCAGGTAGGGCTCTACCTTAAAGCAGCCAAGGTATTTGTGTTGCAGGTTGCTGCCCTGTCAGTGGAGGGAAGGAACAGGTTGAATGTTCAGTACCAGTTCAGTCCTGTATCAGATCTCAAAATTAGTGTAGTTATTTGGTGTTTATAATGACATCAGATTGTGAACACATATGGTTCTGGAACAGAATTATCCTCTGTTCTGTTGACTGATTTATTTTCTGTGAACTAAATTTAGAAAAGTAGTAGGTTAATAGGTGCAGTGCTTGGAATGGCTAACTTGCACATCAATTTACACTGTGCTTGTTCAGGAAATTTCGGTGTACTTGAGACTACTCATGAACATCAGAATAAAAATGGCACAGAAAATGATATTCACTTTTTTTTTTAATTGAAAGCCTGACCTGTTTACCTGTTGATGCATATGATGGGAGTGCTAAAAACACTATACATGTGTCACAATATTCACAGGGGATTAGATGCCACAAGCACTGTTGTTTTATGCTCTCTCTTGCCCTCTTGTCATTGGTTATTATTAAATATTCACTTCTGATTGATTCTAAGGATACCTTTCTATACTACTTAGCTAATTTTACAGAAGGACAGGCTATTTTGTTGTTAAAAACAGTAGTCTTAATTTCAGTTTATGAGGAGAAATTCTGGATCAAAAAAAAGTCTCAACAAATATTTTCCTGCTTTTTAAAGCAGGTTGAGTAAAGTAACAAGATTAAAAACATAGATCAAAGTAACAATAACTTCAAAAGTTTGTTTGAATTTGTCTTGAAATGAGGCAGAAATTAATAAATTTTATTGAATGAATTCTGTTTGAATGGATTCAGCAGTATTTAACAATAAAAGTTTGCAAAATTTTTATTTAGCTTTTATAACTTGCAAAAAGTCTGAACTGCCAAATGGACCAGAATATTTACATTATACAATTAACATATCAAAGAGTTCGTCTTTGGGTATTGCAGATTATTTGGTACAATGTGTGGCATATTCCAGCACCTCCCCAGATTTTATTTTCATCAGTAAATACATTTTGTGTTCACTTGAATTGGTACAGGAATCAAGCGTCCCATGGAAAACTTGTATTTTCTGAATATCACAAAGAAATAAAATAATTGAACTCTGAGCTGCCTTTCTCCTTTTAAATAAAAAATTTACCTCTGTTGTCAGAGAAAATGAAGCTATAGATCTTGAAATGGTTGCAGTCCAGAAGAGAACCCAGAAACATGCTCCAACCATGGACAGCCTGTGCAAAGCAACCTCCAGGGCAGCATTCCCTGCAGTAGTGATAATTAACTCTCAAATAGAATAAAGGTGACAGTGTTCATAATGCTTTTAATCACTACACCAGTGACAGAACTTTGAGTATTTAAAAATTATTATTGTTAATGATCATGTAAGGCATGAATTGCAGTGTATGTCTTTCATTAATGTAAAAATGCAGATCTACAGTGGAAGTGGATGTGTTCTTAAGCACTTTTACTGGCCCTGCTGTCAATTTTCCCCTATTCAAAAATGAGACTCAGACACTTTTGGAAAGGCATCCGTTAGAAAACAGAGTTAGTTCTTGAAGTGCTCTTTGGGGTGAATACTTACTGAATTGGTGAAAAATTGTCTTAGAATATTTGGAATGAAAAACAAGTGTGTAGTGTAGGTATTTGGTTCATACGTAAAAGTGAAAGTAGAAGCAAAATCCTGGAAACACATCATTAGCAACATCTAAGAGTAGTTAAACCACACAATTAATGTAATAACATTATTTGCTAAGTTTTTTTGCCAACTTTCCTGTTACATCCTAGTTGTGTAAAAAAATCTAGTTTCTGATCAGCTTTATTGATTCTTCTGATATGTGTGTTGCAAACACAGGAACTGCTGTCTAAACAAAGCTGCTTTTAATAGTGTTTTGTTTTGGTTGTTTTTAATTGTGGAACAAATTGTTAATCTTGCTTATTGTAGGCCTTAGTTCTTTCTCAAATATATTTATTTGCAGTCAGCCTGGGTTTGTCCATTTCATATTTGAGAGGAATAATGGAATGAATCTCCAAAGTTAGGACTTGCTGACTTCCATGAAGGTGCAGACTTTCAAGTATCTACTCACCTTGTGCCAGTGGAAATGACTTTGTAGTCATTTGGACCATTGTGGAAAATTGTCTTTATTTAACTTTGAAATTATTTTCTAAAGATTGCAGCAGGTGTAATGGAGTATAAAACTATAGTCAGGATCTACAATTCTTTGGAAAAGAATGTGGAGCAAACATTTTGCAAAATTTTTTGTTGTTCAGTTTATTGCACTGGTACAAATACAGGTCTGTTTGTTTTGAAACGTTGGTAAAATAAGTTAATTAAACAGAGTAGCCCTTTTTAAATTAGAATGTAAATAGTGATAAATATCTGAGGTTTGATATTCAGATGATATAGGGCATAAAAAATTAGCTCCTTTTATAATCTCTCAACTCCTCCCCAGTTATTTAATGAAATCTTACTAATATGCATATGTTAAGAAATTACATTTTATTCTGCTTCTCCATGATTTCTCCAGGTCCATTTTCCAGTACTAGGCAGTTATTCACATGGTGTTTTTCAGATACCATGTCATCAGCTGAAAAATGGCCAGAATTATCTCATTTTTTAAAATCCAGATAGCAGTGAAGCTGATACACATTTTCATATTTATTTCAGTGGGGCCAAAGTTTCATCTCTTGTCCTCTTTCTGTCTCTTATTCTTAGTTTTCTTTTTCTGCTACAGACAATACAGTCTTCAGTTTCTATGTTATTCAGGTGTGCAATTTTTAGATTTTTTTTTTTTTAGCATGTTCATTCCATTGGATGCAGCCATCTAGGTCAGGTATAAATCTGGTGCTTGCTTTCTTAGCATCTTAAGACATGCTTTTTTTAAAAAAAAATCCCTATGAGCAAACCTTATTTCATGCCTTGTCTTAAGCAGTGCACTATCTTCAGCTCTGCTCTAGACATGTCTATTATGACAGAAGGAATAGAGACTTTTTTCACTTCCTAACATGTAGCTGTTAAAATAATGCTTCCTGCTTGCTGATTTAATTGTCACTCTTATTTTTGTATTCCCCCTACTGTTCACCACCCATATTTGCATCAGATTTGAGCTCTTTTCAGTACTTTCAAAGTTCTATATAATTCTGCCCTTCCTTACTTATGTTCCTCGATGAGTTTCCTGTCTCTCCCCCACTCGCTCCACTTCTTTAATGTTCCCACACACCCATCTGTCACTTCTTAGGCAGTTGCTTCCATGTCATCTTTCATGTTATCATATCTGCATCCTGTGACCTCCCAGGACTCACCTGTAGAAGTGCTTAGATTGGCCACCTTCAATTCCCATTTAACAGCACACTCCTCAGCTGCTTTTATGGAGCTGAGCTGGATTTTATTAAAAAAAAAAAACCAGAAAAACAAACTCTCCTGTTTATTATTCCTCCTTCTGTAACTTCTGTTGCTGTATCTATAAACTGTACGCTGCTCATATTACCAGCTCCCTTTAAGTGCCTAGACAGATACTCTTCTGCAAAAATGTCGAGAATAATTTAAGACATTACCAGCAGCAGTTACATCTTGCAGCATCTCAGCTAATCAAGTACTTCAAATGTCTTTAAAGCTGATAGTGACAAAACTTGGGACTAAGTGGCCTCAAGTTTTCATGCGCAGAGGAGTAGATCATAGAAATAGGAATGGGGATTATGAGATGGTTTCTGCTGGAGCCCACACTAATGGAAAGTAACCAACCAGTATGTTGTTTGTGTTCCAGTGCTATACAATGGGTTTAAACAGGTATAACCTCAGAATTTGTATTACGCTTGCAAAGATTAGTAATGAGTTTCTGTGTAGTATCAGTAAGGACTTGGGCAAGAACAGGAGTCTATACTTTTTAATACTGACAAAACTTGAAGAACAAGTGAAAAGTTCTGTTCATTATTTCTTTCCTTGTCTATGTCACCTATATTGATACTGCAGTCATGGTAAAATTTTGGCAGCTACTGAAAATTTTAGTTCGGCATGACTTTTTTAAGATTGATGTAAGAGTGCAGGTAGTTGGGTCTTGGGACTTTTTTTTCTTTGTTTTTTTATTGGTACAACACTGTTTTGGCTGTAGTTGTAAGATCCTGCCTGCAAAAGTCTGAAGCAAACAACTCTGTCCTCTGTTGCTCTAAGAGAAGGAAGACATAAGATTAACCCTGATCAATGTCTTTTGTTCTGATGTCTTTTGCTGAGAGCATCTGCTTCCAGCTTTCTTGAACTTTAAACACCAGAGGGTGAATTGCACATGTTTATTTCAGTATATTAGAGGAAATGTGCAGTAGGAAATGCAGTCTTTAAATTGATCACACTGAAAATTTGTAATAACACGTGTGTATTGAAATGAAATAATGTGCCTGTACTGAAATAGCCACTAAACCAACTGGACTTTGAACTTTTTGGCCAAGGGGTGTGTAGAAGAATTGTGACTGCATCCCCAATTACTTGGAGCATTATAATCATTAACAGCCTTTCAAGAAAGTTTTCACTTCTGAACTCTGTCTTAAAAATACAGTTTATAAGAATATAGTCTGATACAGTGGTATCTAAACATACAGTTTTGTCAACAGGATGAGATAAAACTAATACTTGTCTGACAAAGTAATTTTTCTATAGTCAAGAGAAAATACTTCTAAGAACAGAAAGTAAGTGTTCAAGTAGAAACAGTGTGAAGACTTCTTGCAAGAAAATGTAAAACCAGAGATCATTTCTTATATTTTTGTATTAAGAATTGAACTCTGAGAGCCACCCTTTATATAATCACTCCAGAATGGTAATTATTATAAAGTATTTTAATGACATATCTGTGCATAACAGAGAAATAAGTTGGTTTTGATAATAATTTTGATTTTTATTTCATATGTAATTTAAAAATGAGCTGGCAGACTTAGAAGTATGCTTTTCAGTATGTTGGTATTTGAAGAAGTACCTCACTGAGTTGGATAGTTTGTGTTGCTTGCATGATATAGGCACAGACTGGACCATCTTGTGATTGTTGCTGCAGGTTTCAGTGTTCAGGCATGTATATATTATTTACCTGAGTCTTTTAGCACAGGCAGTTCAGTTGTTAATCTAAAGACAGCTGAATTATAATACTAAACATTTAATTTATAGCAAACAATGCAAACGTGCAGGCCCAGTTAGTGCGTACACATATACAAATCAGGTAAGCAGTAACAGGTTAGTGGAGAATTGTGTTCATTGTGAATAATCTTAAAAGCAAATGTATTTGTGCTTGTCACGCCTATTGCAGAGTGTGGAGAAAATATGCAGAAATCACTACATTGTGTTAGAAATGTAATAGAAATGGAGGGAGAAAGCAGAATGATGAGAGGCAGCTGCTGCTGCTGCCCAGCTTGGCAGCCTATTTATAACCGGGCAGGCTGGTAGCCGAGCGCTGTGCTGGGCTGTAACTCATCACGGACCTGTGTGATTGGTTGTATACACACATTGAGCATTTTGGTTTTAAAGCAATGCATATTGTTCACATTCTAAAGAAATTAAATAAATGGACCAAAATAAATTTTCAGTGTTTTAAATAATTTTGGATGGTGTAGTACTTTCATATAAAAAAGTTCTCTTTACCAGTTTGTTACTGAATTTTTGTATGAATCAAACCTGTTGGGGTAGTATGACTTGTTTGTATGTCCCGAATGCCATCTGAAATGATAACGTTAGGTAAGACTGAACTTCACACAAATCTTGGCTGCATATGAAAATGGGTCTGTAACAGTTCCCAGCCTATTTCATGTTTTACTTTTTTCCTTATTTTTAATTGACATTTTAAACACATGCAGTGGTAATGTCTTAAAAGTACCTTTTTAAGCACTAGGGCAATTCCATTTATAAGTCACGTGGGGGAACTATAATGGCAGGCGTTCATTCCAGTTGGAGGTGATTTTTGCCTAGGTGTCTGCACAACACACAAAGGCACAGAGCCCAAGTGACTTGTTTTACTACTCATATGCAGAAGTTTTATCAACCAATCTGATTTCGTGTAAAGGTCATTCCTCTCCAGCCTTTTACCTAGCTGGTAGCCCCTTTACTATGAAACTCTGGCGAGCTTCAGAAATCTTTTATAAAACTCAATTTTTTACATTTGGAATTGTTTCATGGTAAGATTATTCTCACCAGGCTGATAATATAGCTAAGCAATTTGGAGTGTTGCATTGCATCTTGATCTGGTCTGCTGTTTGGAGTACTCCTGACAACGAGACAGGTTAAATATTTTTATATATTGAGATAATGTAATTAGCTTTCCTGCTTTCAAAATGTGCTATGAAATTGTAATTGATTTGGTAGCTTAACCCTTGAGAAAAATTAAACTTTCTGTCTTTTGGGGACAAATGGAAAGTAAAGGGGTAGAAAGAGTCTTTTCTTTAGATAATGATGCCTATACCTAAATAAATGGATGCAAGATCTTCACCACACTACCTTGTGGCTGTGAGTTCTAAAAGTTATTAAACTAAATTAGTTTATTTCCTCTTTTCCAAAAATTATTTACATAAAATTTTTTCAACATTCCTTTGCTGTTGAGTTTTTAAAAGGGATAAGAGAACTTTTTCTGTAGCATTTATTCACTCAACTTTATCTGAATCTATTATGTAAGTCTAATTCATATGAAAATCTTTCTAAATCGTATTTATTTGTGTTGTCTGTTACTGAATTAATTACAATTTGGTTGTTTCCGAGACCAGAATTAGGAGAATACATGCTCAGGATTCTAGGCCTACTAGGCTAATTCATGTAGTGCCGTATCATTTGTGTATCTGGGTTTTTTTAAAATAATTTTTCATATTGTGTAAAAACTGAGATTCCCAAAGAAACATTCCCATTTTGCGATGTCAGATATATTTATTGATTGATTTTGCTATGTCATTGCTGACCGGCTTGTCTGAGCTAAGCAAAATTACTTACACTGAAGAAAAGCTGGTTAAGGTGTAATTTCTAGGATTTCTTTTTTCATCTGTTAATATAGTTATAGTATTTAGATTTTAATCTGTTAGTGTATATAAAATGCCTGTTTCTGTTACTTTCTCAAGTCCTTTATATTAAATTCCTTCATACTTCCATGGTATTTTATATATATTCTCAGTACCTATTTCTCCTGTAATTTTATCATCTTGATTCCAACATCATCTCTTTGGCATCTCCCCTATCATATCAAGATTTATGAGATATAAAGTTGTAAAGGCATATATTCATCTTCTGTGAAGAAGACCTGTTACAAAGACATAATTTTGATTTCTCTGCAAATTTTTGACCTTAGCCATCCATTGATTCCTCAGCAGCCATCAGGTTGGTGGCTTCCCGCTTTGATGCGTTTTGGGAATGCCTTGGTGTTCCTGGTGTAGCTCTGCTATTTTCTGTTCACATTTCCTCTTGTGTCTCCTTATTTCTGTCTTTCATTTCACCTGTCATAACTGATGCTTCCTCCTACAGTTTGTGAGGGGTAAGTTTTCCCTTTGAAGGTTACGTGTTTGCCTCTAGTAACCTCTTCAATCACACCAGTAATGAAATGGGTTATTTTTTACATTTTTCCTTCCTATTCTGTATGGGTTCTTTGCTTATTTTCTGGTTTCTTTTTTGCTTGGTAAAAGGCTTGCTGGTAAATCTTGGTGTTTTAGTTTCTCTGCTTTTATTTTAAGTCATTTTGACCCCCATAATTTTTCTGAAGTTTTAAGCTGGCAGTTAGTGTTTGGAATTCCAGGTGTACAACACATGCCCTTTTCCAAAGGGATACTCTCTGGGGAGTATTCACACACATTTGTGTGTATGTCTGCTTAGCTAGCTTGTGTGTTTGTAGGAGTTTCCAGGCACAACCAGAGAAAACTGGTGGAGCTTGTGAAATGAGCCAGGGGGTAGTTCTGGATTTTTTTCCTCCCCTTTTGAAATCGAAAGTAACACAATGCAGGCAGCTGTGCCGATGCTTTTAAGTTTTTGGCTTAGATTCAAAGGAAGTGCTTTCCATTAGAGCATCCCCTGCCCGACAGACAGATATCACGGTTGGAGCCAGCATCCCCATTTTATGGCGTTCCCCCAGCCAGGCTTTCTGCTTCCTTTCCTCTCCTCCGTGCTTCAGTGACCACCACCTTGTGTCGTCTTTCTGCTACTGCACTGTGTTTCCTTGTAGGATTTTACTGTCCCTGGCAGGAATCTGTTCCAGCCCAGAAACAAAGACCAGACCAGATCTGGGCAAGTACACCCGAGTGTTGGAATATATTTCCTTTCACTGCTCCTCCCTCAGCGCACACAAAGAAGTGTTCCTTCTGTAATTATTTTAAAAAACTTTTTGTTCGTGGAGGATGAAATAAACCAAAGTTGCAGTGAAAGTGCTGACCCAAAGCAAGGTCAGGTTTTGTTCCAAATAATCAAAACAGATCTGTACGATTGCAGCTGAGAAAAAGTTTGTTCACTGGTTATTAGAAAAAAATGCTTTGCCTTAAAGGGAGTTGAAGACAAATTAAGAGCACCAATGTCCTGCTAGGAAGTTATTTACTTTGAGCTAATATGGCATAGCTTATACCATTTTCCTGTGGTGAATAATCACGATAGCCAAAGGAGGCAATGGTAGTCTTTCTACTTCTGTACGATAGAAATCCGTGCAGGAAGGTGTCCTGCTTGTGTAGGTCTGGAGCCAGCTTTGTCCTGCTTCATGTTCAAACCAAAGCAAGAACGGTCCCAGGCTGGTGCTTTGGTTGCTGTAATTCTGACAAAGGTGGCATTGACACACTGTACAATTCTTTATTCTTCACAGTGTTAAATAAAGGCCTCTCTGTATTTCTATATCTGAAGAAATAACATGCATTCCTAGTTGTAATTAATTATTAGAAAAATGTAGGTAAGATAACAGCCTAGACACTGTAATAGGACCTGGCCAACCATGCTACAGAACTGGATGCCTATTTCATTAATTACTGAAAACAATGTAATAAAATTCAAAAATATAATAGTAATAATAATGCAATATTATAACATAATAAAAATGTTAGCCCACAGGGCCAAATGTGTAAAGTCATACTCCTGGAGAAAACTTGTTTTCACTGGCTCAGAGCCCCATCTGCTTTTATTGATTTTAGTGCCTTTAAAATTGGTCTTTTTTTGCTTAGGCCTTGACACTGCATTTGGGGGACCTGTACTTGATTTTTGTTTCTAAATTAATCTCTCTGTTTCAGTTTCCCGATATGTGAAGTTAAAGAATAATGATTACTTTACTCCCTACCAACATTACAAGGTTATTGTGAAGATTAACTATGCTTGTAAACATTATATAAAAGCCTGAGTATTGCCAGCAGTATTATTGTGCTTTATTAGGTATTTGCCTGGTTCATCCTATAAATAAATGTGTAGTGTTCGATGATGAGTAGTTAGCAGTTTATAATTAAAAAAAAAGCCAGGAAAAAAAGATTGTTCATTTAAATATCTCCTTTTATTTTAAAATGCACCTACTTAAAATTATTGCAAATCAATGTCATGCCCTGCTTCAATTTGAATAAATCTAATTTTAATAAAGATAATATTAAACAGTACAAGGTTGTTTCTGAAATCCTAAAGAACTCAAATGAACTGCCTCATGAAAATGTGTTAAATTGAATTATGACAGTAGTAGTCCCTTGTGCAGGTAAAGAGCATATTCCTCATTTATGTGTATTCAGTTGATTTTGGTTTATAATTGCTTCATAAAGAGCTGAAAAACAATAATGAAGAAAATGTTTTCTATCTTAATCTATAAGTAAAAAGCAGCTGAAGAAAATCTTGAAGGACATGTTTGCTAAAAACAGTTCAGTTTTGTCTTATCAGATGGTCCTTCTCTGTTTAATACATCTGTTTTAAATGCAAATCAATCCTTGATAAACTTCCATTCCCCTCAAATACACAACACATTCAATATATTTGTACTGATCTTCTTTAAAATGTGTAGTGTTTTGGTACAATATTAATATCATTCTTGCCACAAATTACAGTCAGAGATTAAAACAATAATGTCTAATAACATGAAATTATAATTTTTGAAGATAGTAGTCTATATGTGCATGATTTTAAAAAATGTATGTTTGGTTTTATTTTTACTTTAAAATTATATTGATCTGAGTTTAAAATAAATAGGTAAACATTTTAGGGACTGTTTGTTGCATTTTCTTATAGATTCCCTGCCAGTGTGAACCAAGTTTTTTTCCTTCAAAGTTAAAAAGAAATACAAACTCAGAAAATACTAAAATTCAGCTGTTTAAATGAAGATATTTCTGTTCAAAGAAAAAAATGAAAAACAAAGTTCACAAAATTTTCTGTGCTCGTTTAATGAAAAAAAATGTCCCCTTAGATTTTAATTTAACTCATCTGATAGTGTAGTAATACATACAGATCTTTGTGTCCAGGAGTCACAGAGGGCAACAGCAATGCCAGTCTCTCTTTGTCCACATGATCTGTTTTGTTCATAATGTCACTGCTTTATCCATCCAGTGTCACTGGATGTTCACTTCTTTATCTGCATACCTGGAGAGAGAGGTATGTTAAAAGCAAAGGTCAACATTATTGTGCTTTTGCTGTAACATTGTAGGTTGCTGTGTTTTGTTACAATTCTGTTGGTTGGTAGATAACCTCCTTGCCTTCCCTGTGTCACCTGTGTGTTTTATTCCAGCCACAGCTAAAACAGCAGAGCTGGAGAAATGAGTAGCAACCAGGCTGAACTTTTCAGTATTGTAGCAGTGTATAATAGCAGCATGTAACCACAGCCTTGCCATCAGCACCTAGAAATGAATGTGTAATTCTCCATACTAGAATTATGCTAACCTCATAGTTTACATTTTGCTGTTTGATTTTTCAAGAGGATGATTCTACGGGGCATTACTTTTTTTAGTAAAAATTTCTGTCATTTCAATATGTTCAATAGGTTCTTTGGGTTTTTTTTTAATTGGATAGACTTAAATGGATAGTCTTTGGGGGAGTTGATATGAATTAGAATTTCACATTTTACTCACAGCATGGTTTTGTCACACCTGTTTGTGCATCTACCGTGATTAATATTCAACTGATGTCATTCTGATGTAACTTGATTTGAAGCCGAAGTCCTGAGCTCATCAGGAAGAGCTTCTAGTGGCAAATGAGAATGCTGACACTCCAGAAATGCTTTAGAAGGATTTAAAAAACATGTGAAGTGGCTTTTCTTTGTATATTCAAGAAGTTAAAGCAAAAGCCAACTATTTGAAATGAAAAATTGCTACTCCTCAAACAATACAATGTATCTGTCATAATATGCTCACAAAGAAGCCATATTAATTTTTAATCATCAAGAACATAGCTGATATCATGTGGAGAACTTCATAACCAGGCATTTAAAAAAATAATATTATGTTGATGTATCAACAACAATACTTGAAACTTCAGAAAATGTTGATATTCACTGATAGGTCTAAGCTTTCAAAACATCATTATTTCCCTCTAGGAGCTGACTTTCAAATAGGTAATACTGGCCTCTGTATATTTCTGGAAGTTTAATTTTGAATTATTGCTTACTCCCCCTGTTCTTTCCTAGCTTTAACTGGGATCCT
Source organism: Trochalopteron elliotii (assembly GCA_024734555.1). Taxonomy (NCBI): domain Eukaryota; kingdom Metazoa; phylum Chordata; class Aves; order Passeriformes; family Leiothrichidae; genus Trochalopteron; species Trochalopteron elliotii. Next base: position 5,072,177 of record JANPWX010000031.1, read on the forward strand.
GTCGCAGTGAAGATGTGCTTTTGATACAGATACATTGTTCTGACAAGTCTTGTAACTTTTGCTAGTGCCTTGCACTGAGCTATATTATTGTAATTTGTCATCTCCATGAGAAACAGGCTGGACGCCTGCAGGTTATTAGAGATAAAGAAAAGGAAGGTGTCCTGCTGTCATGCATTCAGTTGATGTTCTTATTGCCTTCACGTTGTCTACCTGGGGTTACGTAGAGCATCTGCATAAGTACACACGAATTTTCATTGTCCTTGTTTGGGGAACTGCAGTAATTTCTGCTGCAACTGTGTGTTAGTGCAGTGTGTTTCAGAATCCAAAACATGCAATAAATGTACTATGAATTATCAAAAGGCAACATTTCGATTTTTCCTAGTCTACATATGGGTTTGGGAATTCTGTAGCTGATTTAAGTGGATTCTGTTTGTGCTGTATGGACTTCACTTCAATGTGAAAATGAACTTGACAAGGTACTTTCAGAAGAGGTTTAAAACAAATATTAATGGATATGACAGACATTTCAGAAGAAGTTTAGTACAGATTGAGAAGGGACAGCAGCTGCTGCTCCTCAGCTTGAATGGCAGAGGGAATTGTCATGGCCTACTGGTCAGCCACCCTGTACAGACAAGCCTCATAGTTTTCTAGTAACTTCTCCTTAAAGCTACTGCTTATACTTTGGCTTGCTGCTTTGGAAAGAAGGTTTTTGGAGGGGGGAACCAGCAGTTAGTGGCATGTGTTATGTGAGAGTTCTCAATAACTCTGTTACAGGCAAAATGCAAATAAGAAAGCCCATTGGACTCAACTGACAGTGCTTATTTGCTGGAAGCTGTCATCTTTTGTAGCATTTTTTTCCTCTCTATAAGAGACAAGGAAATATATTTGTAATCTTAAGGTGTAATTATCCACAAATAACAACGTAATTTTAATTTTTTTCTGAGGCAGCTGAGGTTAGAAAATGTTTTTAAGGAAAAAGGCTCTGAGACTTATTTGAGCAGCTTTAAACAATTTAATGCTTTGCATGTTGCAACACAGTTGTTTTCTGCTTATAGTTGGTAGAGTTTTGCAGACTAGAATTTCTGAGTTGTGATGTTAGAGAATTTCTAAGAGTTTTCAGTACATTCTGTATGCAATTTTTCATTGCTTTGTGTACAGTGTTTCAAGAAGGAAAATAAAAATGCCAGAACTGTTTGATACAGATGTTAATAAATGAATCCAAAGAAGATTGAGGAATAATATTGACTTAATTGATTCTTCAAGTGGAGCAGATAGAACCTGTAGGTAACACGTGGCTTTTTCAGGTACAGTTTTAAGCCAGTCCTTCCACTAAACTGAAACCTGACAGAAGCCCTTGCATGTGATTCTCTGGGTAGAATCTGAGTAGGAATATGCCTGCAGGATGTCTTGCAGAGCTTTGTTCACTCCAAGGGAGGAGACATGGCAGTGACTGAATGAATGTAGAAGATGCATTTTTATAGTTTGTGTGCAGTGGAATAGAAGGGGGGGCGGGAGGAGTCCCGGTAAGCCAGACTGCATGGGAGTACTTCATATGTATGGTAGCTGCTGATATTAAACACAAAATTAAAATAAACAGATGCTGGTGCTTGTGCAGCATTCTCTCTCAGGAGAAATCCCTCTGCTTTACACTTCCTCTTCTCATTCTATTCCTGTAAATTTTGGGTTCTTTTTCTCCATTGAGGCAGAGAAGGGGAGATAAGAAGTGTCCTTGGCTTGGAAAGCTCTTGGGGAAAAGAGATGTACTTTTGTATTATCTTAAGCTGAAAGCAGAAATGAATGTCATCTGTCACTTTTTGGGCCAGTTTTCCAACCACAAGGGCATGTGCAGCCAAGCATTGCTGGAGTAATGTGGGTAGATGCCTAAGTGTGCAGAAAAGATGTCATTTCAGGCATTCTTTCTCTTCAGGACTTCCTTCAGGCAGATTTGGACTGATGGGACTCCAGGTGTTGTAAATACTTCTTTTGTGTTGGCTCTCCTTAAGTGTAGTGTACGGAGGTTGCCCCAGCATGGTTATCTGAGCCTGTGTGTATTAGTCAGGATGAAGCATCCACAGGTTCCACAGTGTGGAGCTCTGCTGCACTAGGCAACAGGAAAAAAGTTTAGGAATGAAGTAAAAATTACGAATGAAGTAAGTTGAAACTTAGCAGCTCCAGGAGCTAGACTGACTTTTCTTGTACTATGCATTTGGATCTAGTTCAGTAATGGTTATTCCTCACATTTCACATGCAAGTGGTGACAAATAACTTTGCTAGCCTTTTAGGTTTGAGGCTTATATACAGTGGTTTCAACTGCAGTTTTTGCTTTCTTAATCTCTCTATTAGTCTAGAGGAAGCAGAAGTAAAGAAGGAGATTGGGTTGGTAAATTGCCACTGCTTTTTCATTTCTCCTAGGTGTAAAAAGTGAAGGCTAAAAACATCTTTTGTGCAGCTTTATTGCTGAGGATGAATTGTGGAAAGTGAATTTACAGGAAGTAGATTCTTTCTCAAATTAAATGCATTCTTTTATTTAACTGTTGTGGTTAGTGTATTTTTACTGTTTTATTTTCCTTAAAAGTATTAGGTTCCAGGAAGACTTTAGACAAAGTTAATATTAATGAGTAATTTTAAAAGAAAAGTTTAATTATTAATAACACCCCAGAAAGTCAGTAATGTACTGGAACAAAAATGGTAGCTTCCTGAAACAAGATTGTTGGAATAAAGCTCTTCAATCAGTGATTTCCAACAATATCCTGGAAAACAATTTAGTAGAGTGCTCTGTTCAACATCTGGCTTTCTCATTTTTAAAACCTCTGTTCTTTCTGTTTCCACACTTTTTAAAAAAGGTGCTTCCTTTTTAAGTAGAGGCATGTTCTCGTTGAGATGAAACAGAAAAATGGTTACATATCTGTTTGATTCTGTGTGTTCTGATAAGTTTTCTTAATTACTACATTGTTATTTTTAGCTAAGTTCATCCTTGCACTTCCCTTATTTAAACTTCCTTTTCATGGGATTCTAATTTTATCTTGAATTTTTTGTAGCGTATTCCCTCTTACATATTCAAACCTAAATTGAAGGATAAAAAGGTTGATGTTTTCAATCTTTTTTGCATTCACCAATATCAGTTTAACTCAGCTCTTCCAACTTTTAAAGGCTTGTTTTTGCTTAATAATGTAAACAGACAGAAGACCTAGTTAGGATTAAAGTCTCTAGTATATGAAACAATTGTACTGACAGTTGTGTTTTTTCCCCCTGGAAACAGTGCAAAAACGTCAGGAGAGAGGAAGGGAGGAGTTTTTTCTAAGTGCCTGGATACATTTAACTGTTTTATTTATAAAGTTTGAGAGCAGCAGATTAGAACTGTGGAGTTAAGAAAAATCAATTCTTGTTCTTTGCAATGCTGGAGTTTCTGCTGACCCGTCAGCCCCTTGGGCTCCTGCTCCCACAGAGCTGCTGGGACAGAGGAGGGCGGTGCCTCAGCCTCCACACACAGTGACATATGGTGTGTGGGACATCATCAAAATACATGAGAAGCGAGTGAAATTTCCAACACCTGTCTTCTGTTGTGTGTCCATGTAATTTCAGTTATGCTATTTTTGTCAATGATGCTTTTTTTTTTTTAGAAAATATTCACGTGTATTAAATCTGACAGTTATTTATGAAAGAAAACTGAGAAAAAAAATCACCAACCAACAACAGATTTTGCTACTGGCTACTATAATAAATATGATACTTTCCATCCTTGTGCAAGTGGATTACAGGAAGGTTTCAAACAAGGGCCTTTCATTAGCTCTCAGCATGGCTCTGTCTTGACGGAGTTAATGGAATAGTGGGAGAAGTAACAAAAGCAATTTGTTGGTGTGTTTGCCAAAAGTACAGCTATTTTTAAAGTAATGTTTGAATGTGCATTGGATTTCCTAGAACCTCCTTGTATTTTGAGTAGAAGCAACAGATTAGAGCTGTGGTTTTATGCAGGACAGTCAAATATATGGATTTGACCTGCCAACTTAAATGCTGACTGGGTGAGTCTTTTTTCTTTTGTATTGGAACTGTGTTTTATGTCTGATATTGAAGAAATACCCATTGTGCAATCTATGCTAATTCATTTATAAGGTAAAAAAAGTAATTTGTCACCCTTACAGATTGAATGGTTTGTGTCCATGTTCAATAATAAAATGTTAGAACTTAGCAGGAACATAAATAGCAGTGAGCGAGCATTCTTTGAGTTCACCACACCTTCCTTAAGGCCATGTATTTTGTAGAACAACCTTTTTCTCAACTTCTGCTTTGCTTGTTGAGGGGACTTACTAACTCAAGATCTGAAACATTAAAATGTGTGATGCCGGGGAGGCCTGGAGTACCTGTTGGACAACTGGCACTGGCACACATCTCTGAGCGGTGCTTGTTAGAGTCCTGGCTGTCAGGCCGGCAGTAGAGGTGTCTGCTGCTTTTGAGTGTGAAACCTTTTGTGTGCATGGATGTGGCTGGGCAGATTGCTGTTAGGAGCATGTGGAAATTGGCATTTGTTTCCAGGCACCTCGGCATATATCAAGCATCCGTCCTCATATGTAATGAAGGTTAGAGCAGGGTGTCAGTAATGCTAGGGTTACAGGTTTGATCCCTGTATGGGCCATTCACTTAAGAGCTGGACTCAGTGATCCTTGTGGGTCCCTTCCAACTCAGAATATCCAGTGGTTTTGTAAATTATACTTTGCCATAACTCACAGGAATGCAGAGCCAGATTTCCTGTAATATTAATTTATTCACATTTCTTATATATATGTGTGTGTTTGGTTATGTTCATCTCATTTGAGGACAGATGAAACTGGACCAGCCTCTGCTCTAAGCTGGAGGAGCCCGAAAGCCTTTTGCTGAACACCTGCTGGGCTGTACCTCCTTTGGCCACGAGGGTGGATGTAAAGTTCACCTTTGGTTGTGCCTGGCAGTGAGCAGTGCCCAAGCTCATGTGCTAACTGTCCCACATCTAGGAAGGCGCCCATGTCTTGGTGGGGTACCTGAGCTGTGAATTTTCCCACTGGCTTTTTCCAGCTGCCATGAACCACTGGAGCAGTGCACAGCAGCTGGAATGAGATCGGCAATGGAAGTCTCTAAAGTCTTGTTCGCTCTACTGTTAGAACCTATGCAAACGCCATAATGTGCATTAGGAGTAAATAATGTCACACAAGAGAGGTTTAGTGCTGACTGTGGAGTTAAATCTAGAACAGTTTTGTTAGGAGATGAGCGTGAATGAAAACTTTACAGCGTAACAGTAGTGCTTCAGTTTCACTGCAGACAGCTTTAGGTGTGGTTTGAGATCGGAAGAACCTCGTGGGAATTTAAGTTCAACGGTGGCGGCGTGCTTTTTATATTGCTGCAAATTTTCGGCTCCGGCGGTGCCTGCTGCGAGCCGAGGGAGGGAGGGAGGGAGGGAAGGCGGAGCGGCCGCCGTCCCCGCTAGATGGCGGCCGTGCCCTCCCGGCTCCGGCGCCCGCGGAGCCCCGGCCCGGGCGGGACGGAGCTGGTGCGTCCTCGGCACCTGGGGACACCCCAGTGACTGCTTGTGAGCGCCTGTGGCCTGCGCCTTTTTAATGACGTGTGCCACTGTTTGTGAGCTTCTGGTTTCTCTGGTTTGTTGTCAGTTTAGAAAGTGAAGGTCGAAAACCCGTTGCGACTGGAATTTTCTAAGTATCCTCCAAGAAGAAGAAAATTTTATAAAACGGAATTAACAGCTAGATGATTTGTTAGCCATTGTGGTCATTTGGCCATGAGAAAAAGTGCAGTAGAAGAGATGCCTCTTGTTTATTTTTGTTTTTGTTGTTTTTTGGGTTTGTTTGATTGATTTGGTTTTTTGCAGTATCCATTATTTTTAATTCTCTCTAAAGTAAATTTGTGAGGTTTTGGAGTTTTTTTGTTCTGTAGCAGTTTCAGCCCATTAAAAAAAAAAAAATCAAAACTTAGCACTTTTTGTTGGTTTTTTGAGGGAGGGATGGGGTTAATGTGAAGGACCTACTCATATGCATTAAATAGGTAATTTCTTTGAAGACCAGATCTTGAGGATGTCAGTTTCTGCTACTAACATCCATGTTCTGTTAAAGTGAATTTTTAGTCTTCCAGTGCAAATGTCCTGGAGTGCAAATTCTTCGAGATGCATGGGGCAGCCACTAGTTTGAACAGCATGAGTTTATTTTCAGTGCTTGTTTTATACTGCCAGAATTTCACTATTCAGATTTCTTACTCTGAATATCATTCCGACCCTGATTAATTGAAAATTAATACAGAAACATTTGCAGAGGAGGGCTTTGGAAAACATATTTTTTTAGTGTGCACATACATTGTATAATTGAGTAGATTTGGGAAAAAGTAAAAAAGCAGAAAACAATAGGCAGAAGCGTTTAGTACTCTTAATTGATTTTTGAAGAAAATACAGCAGCAAAAGTATTTAGGTGTGTAAAGTAGTCTAAACTGTCTGGAATTTGTGAAGATAGGGCACATGCCAAGCATTACTTACTCATTATGTTTGTTCAGGCACCATCTTGTTGATGGTGCAAGAGATTATTTATTTTTTAATTACATTATTAGAAGATATATCCTAGGTACAAATTCCTTATAGGGGTTACTAATCAGTTTTGCTCTTGTGCTTGTGTGAAATTTATAGCTGAACACCCCAGTGCAATAGCAGATGCTGTGCGACTTGCAAACACAACTTTAATCTGTGCAGTATCACTGCAGAGTAGAAGGTCATGCTTTGAAATGTGTGTGGTATGTGATTGGCAGTAGACGTTGTCAGAGGAACCCACTTGCCTGGTTATTTGTCCCAGCCTCTTGATACTTACACTAAACTGTGATAAAAGTAATTTCAACTGTATGACATCAAGCAGCTTTTTCATTGCAACACTACCACCCCTTGCAATTTACGGCTCCTTCCTACTTACTTCCAGTCCATTTTGCTCTTCCTGTTAAACTGTTAAAATTTTAGTAAGCATTAGTACTGTACAAATTCTGTTTTTCATTATGCTGTTCCTCGTCTTTAGCTTTCTGTGTGAAACACAGGTAGCAGTTAATACATGATGTGGGAGCACAGCCCCAGCTGTATACCTTAAGTTTAGGCAGTGTAGTCCAAGTTTAAGGCTAACCAAGGCCCTCCATGTCCTTAGTCAAGTTTCTGCTTCCTAATGTGTCACTTGCAGCTAATTCCCACTAGCTGTGCAGAGTTGTCAGCTATTTTAATTTTTATAATAGATGTGTGGTTTCAGCCCTCAGCTCTTCACCCTGCAGTACTGAGACCCTCTGGTCATTCTGCAGGAGCTCCTTGCAAATCCCTGAATCGCTCTTTCCTGAAATGCTGTTAGCATCACCGCAGTGTGTCTCCCTGGCTCCGCTTGCCATTGCACGAGTGAGGGAACACAGCAGAGCAGGCAGCTCTTCTTCAGCCTCAGCCTGCCATGCCACGTGCCAGCCGTGCTCCTGTCAGCAGCAGTGAGAGCCCTTGGAGCGTCAGGCTGTCTTGCTTTCCGAGGACAAGGCTTTGAATGGGAGGGGTTGGGGTGGAAGAGGATTGCTGAGGAGTGGGTGATGGTGCTAACCTGGGTGTCTCAGAGCCCACCTTGGGCACATTCTCTGGCTCCATGATCCCGGGGTCCCAGCGGGTGTTGAACGAGAGGAGAGGCTCAGGCACCAGCAGGCGGCTCGGCTGACCCGTGTGAGGGGTGGTTGTTCTCAGCTGGCAGCGCCAGGCGCTCCTCAGTGATCAGGTGGCACTTGCAAGCCAGACTGGAGTCCTTCTGGAAATAGTACTGGGTAGCAGTGCTGCAGAGGGGAACATTTATGAAGAGAGAGTGTCTGCAGTTTTAAATAAAGTGTTACAACAGCTGCACAGACCCAGATTTTAAGGTTCTGTGTTCCAATTTTAAATGTTATAGTCCCTCTAATTTTGGATTATTTTGACTAGGCACAGCTGTTAAGCCTTTCTCTCTTCCCTTTCCTCTCCCCAAAGAATATAAGTCTCAAAAAGCCTATGGTTATCTGTTGTAATATGAGCTTGCTGGCTATCACATATTGAATGAATGTTATTAACTGTTTGGTGATTAAGTTGGAAGAGAGAATGAAGAGTAACTTGAAATAGGACAGTGACTAAATAGAAAGACAATACCTTAACTTGTAGCAGAACATTTTTCAAAATAATATTCCTAAAAATACACATTTATGAAGAAATTCTTTAACTTGGTTTGTTTTGGGAAAAATACCTATATATATCACATCTGAAAATCTTACAAAAAGCTTTTACAGGTGTTTCTTCTGGAGGCATTTTACTCTTTTTACCTAAACTAGCTGGCCTATTAGAGTTGCCTTCCCAGGACTCTGAGTTAATCAATGCATTTGAGAAGTAAGATCTGCTCACCTGTGTAACAACAGGCCAGTTAAATTACCAAGAGCACATATTAAATGTTTTTGTAGTTTTGTTAATGTTAACTAAAATAACTCACTAATTTAATTTCCTGAAGTAAAACATGTGGTATTTTCTACATCTGAATGTCTTTCGCAAAATGTCGCAAAAGACCAGTTCAGAGTAAACAACAAAACCTTGAACCGTATCACAAAATACAAGTTGTGGCATTAAGCAAATGCTACAAATTATGGATTACAAATCTGGCAGTACATAATGAGTTAAGTAAGTTGATAAAATCATGTTTTGGGATCTGTTTTTTGCTTTTAATGTCTCGTGGTAAATTTCCAGCAGTCTAGTTCTAATGAAAACATTTACTCATGTAAATGAGGGTTTCAATTTGCTTGTGTTGACAATATTATTTATTTTCAAAGGGAAAAATCCTCCCTTTCTTTACCACCTACTTTCAGAAATCCTTTGGAATGTACCAAGGAAATGTCATCCTTCCTTTGACATTCATGTTTTGTTTGGGTTTTTTTCTTTTATTTTAGTTTCTATGAAGTAATGTAAACTCTAGTTTAATTTGATCTGGCATCCCCGCAGTTGAACATTTGTAAGTATCTTGTATTGTGGCCCATCTGGGTTGTCATAGAAACCGGAGACCTCCATCCTCCTCATTGTTGTTGAAAATGGAATGCAAACAGGGCATCAAAGTGACAGTTTTTGTAGTACAATTGAGAGCCCTGTGAAGATCCAAACAGAAAGGGTTTTACTGGACTTGGGCTCCTGTGGCCTGTTGTAGCAGTTGTTACAGTCAGTATACCCTGTTTTCTCTTGAATGTCTAGCAGCTGGGCAATAGAAAAAATGTGAGCATCGTGAAAAAGCCAAGCTTGTGTGGTTAATCTTGTCCACAGCTTTTTCCTCTCTGTCTTTTCTTGATGTATTTCTCTTGGACTGGACTGTTAACTAGTAAGGAGATCAGAGCATGTTACTGCAAATCATTTGCACTGTGAGGGGCTGAAAGAACCAATTATGTAGCATGTCCATGTGGTTTAATGTTTCTCTGCACTGATCTTCTGTCCTCTTACAAGAAAAAACAGCTAAATACTTCTGGCGAATATGTTGAGAGATTTCACTTGCAAAATAGTAGAAATGCCAAGTGATCATTCTTTAAATCTGTATGCATTTAACAGATATAATTGCCGAATCACAGACGTCTTCCCTTCCCCCACGTACACTCCAGCTGTGTACTCAGCAGTTCTGCTGGCATGCTGGTGAATGGTCCTGTCTCCTCCCCAGGACAAAGAACCTTTGAAATCGCCGCTGAATACTCGCCAGTGCTGCCAATTGTACATGATTGTGGATTTCCAAAATAGGTTGAGAAATAATTTTCTAAATAGTGACTTGCTCATCGACTGAGAGACAGGCTCTGTCAGCACAAAGGGGGCACAGGAACAGTTTGGTTTTGTGTGTGGGAGAAAACTCTTAGTACAGTCTGTTCATGCTGAGCATGCTGTTGCTGGCCTGAAAGCAGCTGCCTCTATAGCCTCTGCTGCTGGTGCAGTTTCTTGAGAAATGTGGGTCACTGGGCAGGCTTCTGATCTTCTCTAAATTGATTAAGGAAATGAGTTTCTGCCAGATGAATCCTCTAGTTCAGAGAGCTACACAGTATGAGAAATCTGTGCTGCAAGAGTTAAAGGCTTGGAGCAAAACCCCCCCCCTTTGTCATTGCTCTGGTAAATTGGAAGAGGAAGATGAGAAATGTGGAGGCAGAATGCTACAATCCTGCATTATTTGTCTAGCTCATAATAAATACATTCGAAATGCAGAGCAAGAAAAGGCCTCTGAATTATTATTACTGTTTACATAGTACTAGTAAATGTTAAATATTTCAAAAGATCTTTGCAAACTTGGTTTTCGGCCTACAGAGCATTGTGTGCTAATCATACAAACTACCAGCAAGGAAGCAAAATAGGAAAAACCTTTAAGAATGTGGGTCTGTGGGGTTAAATCAAGCATGGTTTACTGCTCCGTTCTTGCTTATGTATATATGAAATATACATGAAATATGGACTTTTTTTCTTCAATGAAAATACATTGAAAAAAATCTCAAAGTATTCCCTGCACTTCTACTTGTGCCATCTCTGACTTCCCTCTGGGCATAGGCCTGGCACAGCAGCGAGAAGGGACTTTAAAAGGGACCTGTATGACTGAAGTGTGCCCTTTTTTCCAAGTAATTCTGATAAAAATGCAGTGCTTTCTTCTACAAGCCCTCCCTGGCAGTGAGAAAGGACTAATTTTTGCTTGTCTGACTTCCCTGCTTTTCAGTTCAGCTTTACATTGTCTGTGAGTGCTCTTTGCTTGTGTGAACCTGTTTTTTCTTACTCTTTTCTGTGCTTCCTGATTTAGTTTTTTGATACTGTTCTTTTGTTTTCTTCTGAGCTTCCTCACAATCAGTGACAGCTTGAATGTCTTCCTATGCAAACTGACAGACGTGTTTTGGATTTACTGTGATTTTGATGTAGAATCACAGAATATCCCGAGCTGGAAGGCACCCAGAAAGATCGTCGAGTCCAGCTCCTAAGTGAATGCTCCATATAGGGTATGAACCTGTGACCTTGGCATTATTAGCACCATGCTCTAACCAACTGAGTATGAACATATTTATATGATCCTCCAAACAATTGCCATGAAATCCTGCTGGGCTTATAATTAATACCGGCTATACAGTGCAAAGTCAAGTATTTCTGTTTGCATGTTAATGGTCTGGGGTTTGTTTTTTTTTTGTTGTTTGTTTGGTTTTTTGTTTTGTTTTGTTTTGGGTTTTTTTGTTTGTTTGTTTTTTGGGTTGGTTTTTTTTTTATTTTATTTTTATTATTTCTGCAACACCTATTACACGTTGACATTTTTGTTACAGTTGGTTGATATTTTCTCAGCTTTTGGTGATGGTCTTTCTTTTTCAAAGTTAAGTTAGGTCACTATTTACTTATATGCACTTCCATGTATTTAGTGATATGAAAGTGTGCATGTGTAGGATAGATCTTTTAAAAACCTCTTTCCTCTGCTTAAATCCTGTCTCAACTCCAGATGAATTACAAAAGAGGACAGTTTTACCAAAACAAACAAACAAACAAACAAATAATTATGCTCTATTTCCTTGAATATGTGCCCTGTTGTGTTTGTTAGAAAACAAAAAGAAACCCTGAGTCTTGTTTCCCCAAAAAAGCCCTGCATTTCAGCATCAACACGGTTTATTCGGTAGTGTGAGGGAAAATGCTTTCTCAGTTGTTTCTTTCATCTAGTAGCCCCTCAACCTCTGATCCCACAGAACCTGCTCCCTAATATTGGAGCTCCTTTTGGCTTCTCATTTTGTGGAGGTTATGTGAGAAAGAGGGTTATGTGGGGGCTTATTTTTATGAATGGGAGTTTAAAAGGCTAAACATTACATGTATAAAACTTTAATTCTTGTTGCAAAGACAGTGCAGCTTTAAGGTAGTTTTCTGGGTTAATAATAGAACTTGAGATCCCAGTATGAGTAAAACTACCAGACCTGAGGACACAAAGCAAGATGGCTTGCTGTAACAACCTGTGCTTCAGTTGCTAGGTTTCTGTAATCTTTCAGTCCTTCTCAACAAAGTGACATGTGATTCCTTAAAAAAAAAAAAAAAAATCCATCTGTGTGAAACCATGTGGAGGAAAACTACTGTTTTGTGATTTACAGCTATTGGAGACAGATGTGATAGGTGTCTTCAGAGAAACATGAGAGAGGCACAATGATGCTGTTTCTTGGAAGTCCGTGGGTTTTGAGCTAATGCTTCCAAACAAATTCGTAACTGAATTGTCATGCAAGAAATACTGAGTGAATGTCAATGAAATAATACTTCTGAGTTTCATTAAGACAGTCTGATACCTCCTAGTGCAGGTTTAGCTCGTCAGACCAGTTTGTAGAACGAAATGTGTTTATCCAGTTATACGTTGCATGTTCTCTGCAGTAAGTAGCAAGTCAAACATATGGTGTGAAGAAGAACTTGCACTTCATTATGTGATGAAAATATGTTTAATGTTTTTGTTTAATCTTTTTTTTTTAAAGCTAATTTGCCTTTTAAATCTAATATGGGCCTGAAGTGGCACAGAAGAAATCTTGGTCTTAGCTAAAACCACATATATTATATTGTTGAGAATTGCATAAAGAGGAATTACAGGAGAGCTTACTTTCTTTTTCTTACCTCTTCCTGCTGGGTTAAAAGATCTATTCACCCACCTCATGGGCCCCCCAAATGCTCAAGAAATTTCCACTGATGTAATGTAAAAGGAAGGTACTTGGATTATTTTTGAGAAGTCTTCTGTACGAAGAGAATAATAGGACAGTGTAGAGCCAAATAGTTTGAGATATTTTCTAAGCGGTGTTTGGACAATAACAAACATTACCAAAAAGTTCTAAAGAGGTACATTTCTTAGGTGATTAGTTAAAAAAGTCTCCATCAGCTCTGCAGTGTTGCATTCTTCAGAAGTGAGCATAGCCCACTTGTCAGAAAACAGTATTCCAGGTGGGGTTAGCAGCAATGACTGACCACTCCAGGAATATGGAAAGAAGCACTTCTGCAATCCTTTATTCTGAAAGTGGTTATAACACTAGATGCTTACAGTCAGGAATTTTGGAGCTTTAAGTCATGATTCCAGTACATACTTCAAAAAATGTGGGAGTGCGAGTTTTAGAGGTACTGGGTACAATTCATGTCTAAAAATCATTTTTACAGAAGTAAGAGCTAAGTATGGCACAGAAATGTCATTCTGCTTTCCTTCGGTGCTATCCTAGTCTGACAAATTTTAATCCTAGCTCAAACAAGATTTCATTGCATTATAGCATTGAAGCACTGTGGATAGATTTCTACAGAACAGGAGATAGGGATGCTGTAGTTAAATATTGTCTATGTCCTAATTGTGTTTGTTTCAAATTTATTAGGTTTAAGAGTGATCTTTAGTAGAGAAATTATATCCATCAGAATTAATCTTGCCCTTTGTTGATATCAAATGTATCCCAACAAGCTCATTCATTATGCTTCAAAAAAATTGTTGTTAAAAAGATACTTGGGTTCACACTTTGATCAAGTGTGTCATGGAGCTAATAACTGTCTTCTGTCTATTCCCTGTCTATACCTTTCCTGAGGCAACTTCAGTAGCCTGACAGTTCTAGATTCACTGTGGTTGATCACATCCACGAATTCTGAATTTCTGTTGTATATTACGGGCTTAGATGGCACAAGTTAAATTGCATTAAAGACTGAATTGGTATCTTTGGACTAAATATAAGAAAATTGGGGAAAGGAGGTTCAAAAGCTGTTATAGATGTAGAAGGTGGGTCTAACGGTCTTTAATCATCATCCTTGTAAACCAAATCTCTTCAGGTTACTTTTAGGTGGGTTCAGTAGTAGTGTTTACCTTCCTGTTATAAGAGAAGAACCACCTCTGTTCTCTTTGTACTGGAGGGGATCTTTGACAACATGCACCAGAACTCTGAAATAAAATTCCTGAACCATTCTGAACAAGGATGGGGCTGGATTCATTGCTTGGCTTGTAGCACAGACAGATTTTGTATCAGACACTTCAAACTTACCAAGTCTTAGAAAACAGCAGTCATTTCAAAATATTAGCTGAAGGTTGGGAAACCTACAGTAGAAGTAAGTTAGATTTATTTATGGAGATACATACATATGCCAGTATCAAAATATGTTAAAAAACAGGGGAGGTGTAGGAAAGGATAATGGAGCTAATAGCAAAAAGAGTATTGCCGTCACTCATTTATATAGGCCAGTTCCATATACCACTTTCTGTTGTGAAGTTGTTTGAAACAGTTAAAAAATTCAAGGGATTGTGTAAAATGTCATTCAAAAGTGCAGATTTTGTAATGTTTCATTTATTTTTAAAATAATTTGGATTCTGTTCCAGATTGTTTACAATCCCTTCTTCCAAATTTGTTTCCCTTTTATCTGTGTAAGCATGTGCTGACACTTACTCAGTATACACAAATGCTAATCTACCTTCATGCACATGGAAAATAGCTTTCCTGGCACTGAGTTTAAAACTCTCATAGAATACATTATTAATCAAAGAAGTGTCTCTTTTTAGAAAAGCTGTTCATTTATGTGGTCACTGTTGAGAAGGTTACAGAGAAATATAATGCTGTTTGTAAGCAGTGTGGTCTTCAGAACATACAACAAACAACCCCAGATACTGAAAGTGCATTTAAAAAAGATTTAAATTTCGAAGTAATTTTCCTTCTCTGTACTCTGGTTGCATACACTAACGTGATCTAATTATAATGTAACGACAACTTCTTTTCTATTGCCCTGCGTGCTTTAGTGCTCTAAATATGTTTCTCTTGGCAGGTCTTTCCAGTGAGGTGAAAGTGTGATAACTGCTGGGTTCCCCATTGTGAATAATTCCCTAGTTCTGCATTTGGCTTTCTGATAGATCATGTATCTCTGAAGTTCAAGTGGTAGAGTTGTGAGGGAAGTGGGTAGGGTGAGGGTGGTGTCCATCTGTGTATAATTCAGCTGAATCTGACTGCGGCTCAGTAACAGAGCGCCAGTGCAGCTTCTGCAAGGGCTGCTGAGCTGAACTGTTCCTTCAGTGACACGTGCTGGTCCTGCAAACGCTGCCGAGCCTTATCAAACACAGCCAGTTGGTGCTGCTGGTATGAAAGCACAGGGGAGCTCTCATGTGGAAGGTTAATGGAGTGTAATTAGAAAGAAGAATGAACTGCTCAACCACTCTATCTCACTCTACCTGCACTGAGAGTGACAAGTGCTCTGATCTTTTATAAACCCTAGAGCAGAGGTTTAACAGTCTAAAATTATGACAGTATAACTGTCGAACAAGCAGGCACACTGTGAAGAAGTAGTATGAACTTATGGGTAGGAATGTTTATATTCCCTTATGTGGACTCTGTTAGTACTTTTTTCATGCAGGATATTGTCTGTACTTACATAGCAGGTCTCAAATCCATTGTCCTGTGAGGTATCCGTTGATGTCAGAAAGATCTTTGTGTGCCATTTGTTCCTTTTTCATGTCTGCACATCACATAACCATTACCTTGCAGGATGAAGTGATGGCATCATCCTTGGGCTTTGATACCAAGGCATTAAGCTTTCATAGAGAAGAGTTCTAGTGGAAGCAAGAACAGTTACTGGGGTTTATATTGTAGGAACTAACCAAAATTTGAGATTGCATACATAAATTGAGATTGGATACTAGTGCTTGATCCTGTGAATTAATTAGGTACTGTGTATGTCTTGTGAAAACTATCATGTTCTTCAAATGTTTCTCTTTCGTCTATAGCATGCAGCTGTGGGTTGTTTTGGTTTTTTTCTTTTAATAGAATACAGATAAACTTTAATTATGAAACTGCAACTAGGAAGTAGAGGAAAGACACCTCACATCAGTTCCAAAAGACAAGGAAGTGACTGACTTAACTTTCTGCATGTTAGAGGCCGTTATATTCTACCCCACAATACTGTCTGATGTCTTTTGATTCAGGGAGAATTGGACAGTTGGGTTATGAAGTGTACTAAAGTTTTGTCTGCCACATCTTTGTTTTTCAGACAACAGGATTATGCTGCCAGATATTTTGAAGGCCCTTCCAATGTCAGCAGGTTGATTAGGGGAAATTTGCCCAGCTAGTCCTAGCAGGCAGTCCACATCCTGCATTGCATTGGAAGGGAAAAAAACATCCCAGCAAGTGTGACCTGGAGAATTTTTTCCCATTCCAAATCTAAAATCAGTAAAAATCGAAATATGTAAGGAAGGCATGCAATAAAAGATAATCAAAGGAAGAAGAAAAACTTGCTTTGCTTAGCCTCTTTTTCTCTACCTGTGGCCAGTATCTTGTGTTTCACAAGGAGGTGAAAAAAGAACCTTGAGTGTATCTGATTGTTTGCGCCTGTGGACATGTTCGTGTTCTAAAGAGTAAGGCTGTCTTCGTGTGGAGTTTCAGTGCTGGAGAAGCATGCTGGGAACAGTGATGGCACTTTTCCCTTGTAGGAGAGGAGAATGAGCAGGGGCTTCCCACGTCTCAAATCCCTCTCCCCCTCACATCTACTATACAGTCTGCTCTGAAACTCAGATTTAGTGTTTCCTTTGGAAAGTTGTATACCCTTTTTCTAGAAACTTTAAACCATAGTAAACGATCTTTTATTAGGCTGATACAGTATTTAACCATATCTGAATCTTATTTTGTGGTTGAATTTGTCAACCTTCAACTTGCAGATACAGCATCATCATTTTATATTTCTCAGAGAAACCAAAAATTCTCCCATCACTGGATTTCTTTTCTATATATAAATATCTGTACTCAATGAGTAGTCATCTCTCAATAAACTGGATAGGTGGAGCCTCATTAAGCTTCACATTATAAAGTGTAGTTTGTTGGATCCTTGATTATGGTTGTGGTCTTCCTTTGAGCTGTCTCCAGTACCTCTGCATCCCTCAAGAGAAAGGTAGCTTTCCATTCTTTTGAGAAAATGCCTGTTCTTGGGTGTTTTCATTTAAGAGCAGTAGTAGTTCTGCAAATCTTCAGTTGTTGAGTAGTTTTAGCCAGACTTGGTGATGCATCTTTTGTACCAAGATAAACACAGTTCATCTCCCCACACCATTTAAATTGGGAGGGCAAGGCAGAACCATGGCTTTGTTTTTCAGTCACTGTTATTTGATCCACAAGCCTTGATATAATTGAAGGCCAGCACTTTGGAACTTCTGCAGTGATTTAATTTGATGTCTTCTTTGTGAAGCAGGCATTTTTCTTTGTTTGATTGTCCTTGGTTAACTAAAGAGAATAGGGCAGCAGGTATGTTTAGCTGAACAGAACACCTTATTTGATACACTGTTCAAATTACTGGGAAGAAGAGATAAATCTCTCATTCGAGTGGGGTGAAACTGTGACTTTTTGCTCTCATAACTCATTCTGCTTATGAAGTAGAGATCACCAGTGAACTGATGTGATATTATTAGTGATAGGTTTTAATTGAATTGGCACGAAACAGTATTTAATTTACAACAGGGAAAATGCTGGTGTTAGTTTGTGACATTTGTAAAGCAGTTGTGGAAAGGAAATATTAGATGCTGTTACCAAAATCACAGTTATCAATAGGGGGTTGTATGATAGAGTTTGAGCATCCAGATCTTTCTGCTCTCAAGAGAATGCATTTCTCTTCTGTGAGTTAGTAAAACTAGTCAGCTTGCTTGATATTTCTGATCATTCATGAGGCACATGAGCATGAACTGTGTGTGTTTCCTTTCGTGAGGAAGAGAGGAGGTGTGATTCAGTCATGAGAATAGCTGTAGGATGCACAAGAACCCTACTGAAGCTGACTAAATTTTAGTGAAGGACTGTGATACTGTGCACATTAAAATGTGCAGTAGTATGTTGTAAAATTACTTTGTGACTATCCTTTCCCTTTGTTATTCAAAATACGAGGAGTTACCAGATTGAAGAGTATAGTTCTCATTAGGTTGTTTGTTTCTAAAACATGAAATAAGTTTACTTATTTAAATTGCTCTACTTTGCTTGCTTAATGCAGACAACTTCAGTTTAAAGGATGTCGTGTTATGAGGTAAATCACAGGTAGGTGAAAAGAAACAGTGGGACTGGTCTGGCAGAGGTGTTTAGCTTCAGTAAACAGCTACTGTGTATAGATGCAAATGGCTTTCCCATGGGGGTAGTTGTTCCTGTGTATTCTGTGTAAGAATAACAATCCACAGTATTTTTTGTTCTGAGATTTTATATTGCAGGCTTCAGTCTATGACACATTTTACAAGACCACGTTACATGCGTCTAGTAAACTAGGTTCAGCTGGGGATCATACAGACTTTTTTTTACATTGAAGTACAAAACTCTTGTTTCATTTCTGAAACTATATCTAGATGGCTTTTTTATTTTTCCCTTAAGAATGTTTTTTTTCTCCATGAAACAGACAAATGGGGGTAGAACAATAAGATGGGCAAGATAAAATTAAAATGAGCACATTTTCCAGTGTAGTCAGCAGTTTAATTCTTTAATTTCTTCAGTGTTTTCATGTTGAGCTTGTCCCTGTATCATTTTTACCAGTTTGTATTTGTACTTGGAAGTATTTCTGTAAAGGAGAAAAACCTAAAGCAAGACTAACTTCATCAAACCTTGTCAAATTGAAAAAAAAAAAAATTAATTCCTTTAATTTCATTATTCCTTAATTACATTCAAAGTACTGCACTTAACTCTTTTTCCTGTTCTGTTTTGCCTGTTGTCACACACTTAATTCCCCATCCATTAATAGCTTCATTGTTTAATTATTGTTGCTGTTCTTTCAAATGTCTTTCTGTTAACATATGTGCTGGGGTAAGAAGCTAGCTCTTACACTTAGTTAATATGTAAGCTGCAGGAAAACATTGTGTGTGTGCTGCCTCTACTAGTTCATTCTCTGTACTCTGCTTTGTGCAAGAGTAAATATTCTATAACAAGAAGACAGTGATGCATAAGGCATTTCACGGTACAGCATTCCCTTCCAAAAATTAATTGGCCTTGTGGTGCTGCAAATGGTAAAAGACATGGTACTGAAAATAAAGCAATCAAGAGGTCACATAAAGCAGAATAGCACAACAGCTATTTTTGACAATTTTAATTTATAATTCTAGCTACATTTTTAAATTTAAAAAAAATTTAAGCATTCTCCCCTGTTAAGAATGAAGAAATGAACATTATTTTCAGAACTGTCATAATCCACTTCTGAATGATTTCTGGCAGCTTTAGGTGGTGTTTCTCTATCATAAAGGAAATATTCAGCATCTTTTTCAAAATATGTATGTTCATGTCTGAACTGTGTGCTTATTTCAGAGTCACACCTGTAGGAATTAATTTAAAATATAGTTGTGGTAAGTCTACCAGCATTTTTAATGACAAAAATACTTTTCACATCATGCCAATGCTATCTAATAATATTTTTCAGACATAATATTAAAGTAGATTTTTATGGAATTAAGTTTTATGTAGATTCCATTTTACACAGGATACCAGATGCCATAGTCAGAAATTGGATTAAAGCTATTAAGACTGCAAAGCAAATTCATGAATTTGGGGGTACCAAAACTAAATGGTTCATCTCTAGTGCTCATCAGTGTTGTAAGTGCAAGTTCATCCCACAGGACCGTCATGGCAGAGGGAGGAGAAGCATTCAGTTGCTCTCACATGCTCTGCAGCCTTTTTTAGACATGCAGAAATCCTTGTGTCTTTGTGCTGCTTTTAGCTGTGTTTTCTGTGAGATGAAAGCAGCATATGCTCTTTGGGACACTTACTGGAGCATTGGCAATGCAGCCATTGACTGGGTAAGGTTAGACAACCATGTATTTTAACTAAAGCTTTTAAAAAATACAGGTTTTTCAGCTCTAAAAAGAAATGGTGCACATTTCAGTAATGATGCCCAGTAAAGCATTTGAGTATGAGGTGGAAGTGGCCTCCCAGTCCCGCTGCTACATTTCCGATCAGCATTCAAGGACCTCTGCCTTGGGGAGAGCCTTTTCTGACTGAAAGGTGTAGGTGCCATTTTGATCACCTTTAAGAAGCAGGAAATTGTATCACTTTTTTCTGGAAATAAAATTCTTTCTAATTTAGTTGGTTTAGATTTAGTTGATAAAAAGATCTGGCTATAAGTGAAGCACAGCCACAAGTGCAAAATTCCATAAAAATACAGGATAACCACAGAAATAGCTGAAAATATTTCTATAGTTCTTAGATCATTCTTTCAATGGAATTTAATTCAGGCTGGTTTGTATGAAAGGGTTTTTTTCATTACTCTGGTGTAGGTTCTGTGTCATCAGTTTCTATAATTGGATTTCACTATTTTAAATTTTAGATACCATCTTAAAGCAGTAGATGGGTGTACAGTTACTCTCCTTGCTTATAATCTTTTCATTCCCAAATTCCATTCCCAAAATGCACCCTCTCTGCAGGTTAAAGACTAATTGTACCAGATCTCTGAAATCTTCTAGCTTCTTTCTGCCTTGGAAGTTCTGGTATCTTTCTCTTTGGGTAGAGGCAAGGGATAGGACTGACAAAGGGAGAAAAGGGAGCCTGGAAAGGAAGATTGCAGAGCAGTGAAATTCCCTCCATCCTCCCCACTTCCAAGTTGCAGCATACTTGAAATCAGTACTTCCTCTTAACCATTTCACTTACAGCAGTAGGCAGCTTTTATATCCCAGAGAACATCTTGGTCATTGGAGGGCACAGGTAACAGAGGATCCACAATAGCTGACTTCCTGAGATTGGGAGAGCAGGAAAGCATGTCACTGGCAGGCAGCTGAGCACTTAAAACCACATCAGCTTTGATTTTGTGATATGAAATGTATGCATTGCAAGGTTATTTAGTATGCTAGTTTACTCTCTCATTTTTAAAATATCTTTATATTTTCATGTTTATTGATTTTTGAAGTTTAAAAGCAGACCTTTCTTTAGGTACGGATGTTTTTCTGAACGAAGCATTTATTTTCATGTTTCCTGAAAGAGGAAAATGTGTCATCAAACATAACTAGGGATCTAGTATTTAAAAGAGAGATGTACTCAGAGAACTATTTTTTGCTTGATTGACTGATTAAAATGGAAATAATGCTTAGCTAATACGGATAAAAACCTTAAACTGTACTTACAGGTTTGCTTCAAGTACTTTGCTTATCCTGTAACAACATATTCATGGTAGTTCTTATATGAGCACAGAGATGTCTTCTGGCACAGATACATGATCAGGAAGATCTATTTTCTGCTAAATCAAACCAAAATAATCTTCCAGTGCTGTGTTAGGATCTGGCCTGTGGCATGAATGAGAAAGTGGTATAGCAAAATGTCACAATATTGATTGCAATTATTAACTTTAAGGAAGGGTCATATAAGACATCTCAGGCTTTGAACTCAGTGGTGTGAACGGTTCCTGATGAGATTAGCGATAAAGATGTCAAGACAGCAAGAGCTCTGCGATGATGTAGTGTGCTTACGGGGCACTGTTCGACAAATGGATTTGGAAGTAGTCTGATAGTAACCATTGCATAGGCCTGGCAGTTCCTTTTTGGGTAGAATACAGCTCACAAGAAAGGATGAGATTATTCTTTCACATCGTGGAGGTAAAGGGAGGACTGGTGTTTGGTTTTGCAGAAGGTTCAGTAAACTTGAAAGGCAAATGCTTTTCATACATTCATATTGTGACAGGAAAAGAAGCTGTTCTAGGAATATGAGGAGAACTAGAGCTTTAAGACATTCAGAAAACTTGTGTGCATGGTGATATGTTTATGATTGAGTTAATCTCAATTTAAAATGTTGAAGGTGTGAGTAAGAATTAAATATTCTTAAATAGGAGTGGGAAGGAAAAATGGCAATGATTACGTTTAAAGAATTAGTAATATTTCTTAAGAATTCTGTGGTACTTTTAGAACACCTGAATCTCACTGGCATTCAGTCTCTAAGACATGCAGCTAGGACTTGATATCAGCCTTGCAAATATCAGTCATTCAGACCGTACTTTCTGCAGCACAAACTGTCTTTAAAATTGATTAAGAACAGTCAAATAGCTGAGGAGCAATTTTAAAACACAGTGTTAATGAAGTCTGACAGTAAACAAGAGTTTCTTTCATAGCACCCTCCCGTTTAATTCCCTACCGAAGGAGGAGGTTGCTGCAGACAGACACGTGCTGGGCGCTTGTGTGGCTGCAGGGCAGCACTTGCAGCAGGATGCCGGAGGAGCCGTGCGCTGCGTGCCGAGTCAGACCAGCGGCGTGGGCTGAGCCCTGCAGAGGGGGGCGCGGAGGGTAGCGCTGAAAATGGGAGATCTGAGATCTGCTCTGAGTTCCTGTGTGGGTGCAACCCTGAGAGACTCGTCTGGTTTTGCTAATTCAGCTATGGATTTTGAAATATGTTGTTCAGAGTGTCTCTCTTGATAATTACAAACAAACAGATAATCCCGACAGTCTTGCAGATAGTAAAATGATTTCTGTAGTTTCAATGTGGTATTTTTACTGACAGTTGGTGAAGCAGCTTATTAAACTGCGTAAGCAATTGGCATGCAGTGCAAACTTCAGTTTTACTCTCTGAATCTTAAAAGCATTAGATGTTTCTTCCAATTTAATATCTACATAATGGATATGGGTAGCAAGATATGCTGCTGCCAGGCAGCTCTCAGCAGCCTCCAACAGGCTAGTGTAGACTTCAGAGCAACGGCATTTTTCCACTCACGTTATCCATCTTGTGCCGAATATGCTGAGCCTCAGTTTTTGCACAAGGCACTTATGCAGATTGTGCTTTGGTCCTGTTTTACCCCATCCTGCAGGCCATGGTTCAGGCTCGGAGGTGGAACAGGCGGTGTGTGAATGCCATGTGACTCACCTCACTCCTGCTCCTCTGCTCTCCTCACTGGCTCTTGTCCTGCTGTAGCAGTATGCCAGAGGAGTCCTCAGCCTGCCTCTCCCTCTCTTTTTTTTTTTTTTTTTTTAATCCTTTCATTAATGATCTCCCCATTGTAAAGACCAAGATGAAAATTCATTCTTGGGCTATTGCTGCTAATTTCTTTCAGTCAGGGAATCAGTAGAAGAGCATCATTATCCCTGAATTTCATACTGGCAGCTGTGGAAGACAGAAACTCCCTTCTGTTCATGCTGGTATGGTAATTGTTTAGCATCCTGTGCAGTGTATGTGCAGTCCATTTTTTGGCAGGTATTCTATAAGTATGTTGCATTATTTCCTCTCCTGCTTTGTTGCCTTCTCCTCTCCTCCCCCTTGGGTTACTCTCTGGAAATGTGTTCTCAGCTCTTGTATCTGCTTGCTGACGCCGCACTTTGAATTGCATGTTAACATGGTTGATCTTTTCAGAAAGCAATTTTAAATGGTTGTTCAGTTATTACATATACGAGCAAGCTGATAGACACAGGACATTTAAAACTATGTGAAATATCAGAATTAGGGAAATGCCTTCTACACCTCTATCATCTTATCTTTGTTTCAGATGGGAATAAACAATTTACAGCTTTTAGGCTTTGATAGCTTTTAGCACTTCACTGGATGTAGAGTAAAATAGTTCCTTTAGGCTGCTGTCCTTTACTAACTCCCTGAATTTTCCGCCAGGTTGGGCCTGTGTTTCTCTTGTGAGAGCTGGGCAGGCATCCTGAGCCAGGGCTGTGGGTTTTGTAGAAGGCAGGCAGTCCTTCTCTACCTTCAAGTCGCTGAATTCAGTCTCTTGCTAAAAGGTCAATGGTGGGAGCTCACACATTTCAACATTATGAAACAGGGATGGGGGGTTTGTTGCTTGTGGTTTTTATTTGGCTTTTTAAAGTTCCAGCTTTCAAATCTGCCAGTTTGGGAACCTGCCCTTTTTGTTATCTGCTTCTGGGCTAGAGGTACACACTCACTGTGGGAGGCATCGTGGCCTTTTAGCTCATCGTAAGCAAGATCCTTAAAATAATAAGTCTACTGTATATCCACAAAATGAAAAAAAATATTTTGCTAGCTCAGAATTTCATAACCATGTGTGAATGAAATTTGAGGTAAAATATTCTTCCACTTGTAGTAAGCAGCTGGATTTTCTGGGTTTTTTTCTCCATCTCAATGTTTAGTACTGTCTGAATACTAATGCTTCAAAACAAAACAATCAAAGCATTTGGTATTGTCAAAATGGTTGTGTTATTTTTAACTTTCTTTTCCATGTAAGTGCAACTTCTTGGGGTAATTCACTGGCAGCACCTGGCTGTGGTAGAGATTTCCTGACCATTGCTGTTTCCACCAGAGCTTCCTTGGTTCAGCGTGTCCCATGCGTGTTGACTTCACTGTCCTCTTCCAAAGACAACCTTGTGTAATTGCTTGGGAGTGTGCATATGTTCTTGGTCAAGGGGGCTTAGTATATAGCTAAATCTTTTTAAAACTGCCCAAATTAGAGTGTAGGTAAAAATATCCATTTTTGGTCATGCCTGAAGAAGGTAAAAGAAGTCTCACAGTGTTTTCCCTGTTGTCCACTCTAAAATATAATATGAATATAAATTGGGAGCCCTTACTATCCATGCAGATAACATGTATCTTATGCTGCAAGTCACCTGGTCTGCTCTTAAATCCTGTTACTATCTAAAGATGCACAATGGCTACCAGGAGAAAAAACCTCTTTTATAATAATTTCAAACTTTAATGGCAGCTAAAATGTAATAGGAAGCCCCTAAGCTGGAAGAAAAGATCTGTGTCATTTTCTTCCCTGTAGGGAAGAAAATGTAAGTGTCGGTAGCCCTCTCTGATTCTTTTTCAGGTGGCAATAATATTGAACAGAAGGACCATCATCCATGCCTTTCCTGTTCCCCACTTTGCACTCAAATTGGCTGTCTCTCACTCAGTTTCAATGCCTGGTACAAAATGAGTTGCCTATTGCCTTGAAGTCAGCTGGGAGGCTTCAGCCCAAAGTTCTTTTTTGTCAGTGTTTAGGAGTGGTGCGTGTTTGAAAGAGTCAAAGCACGTGGAATCATGTAAATATAGGTTACTGAGGTCTTGCAGTGGTTTGTGAATAAGGCTGAATTTTGGTCAGTGGGTTTCTACAAGAACAGTGAGGTCACCTTGCTGGGCTGTAATGCTCCTCTGTGGCCAATTTTACACTGTGCCTATTAGATAACACCAGTACTTAAAATTCGAAAAAGAGAAATCCCACTAAGCTTCTGAGCAGTTCCTTATTTACACTAAATAAATGTATCTTTAGGGGTTTCTATTTTCTCTAGTATCTGCAGCTAAATAACTGTCATCATTTCTGTTTATGATTTTGTTTATCTGGTAGAAAAGAGTGGTGGAACAGCTTCGAAAGAATTTGATAGTGAAGCAGGAACAGCCAGACAGTAAATTTCAAATACAGCCATTGGCACAGTCAGAAAACAAACTACAGACACCACAGCCACAACCACTACAACAGCTACAGCAACATCACCATCAACAGCAGCAACAGTCCACGGCACCCTCTCCAAACGTGATAGGATCACAGGTAAAAAGCTACAACAATTACTTTTCTTACTAAAGTGAAGCTCACTGAAAATTAAAAAAGAGAAAGTGCAGAGAGAAAACTGCAAACTTTCACTTACGCCTGCTTGTGTACCAATATGAATTTCTTCTTCTGTGGGTATGGAGATATGGGTCTTCTGGGGTTTTTTGTCAGAAATCTCCAATCTAAGTTTAAAAAACTATGTACTGTTTAAAAGTTGAATCATAACCCCACAGAAAGGAAGGGTGGCAGTATCACCTTTCTTAAAAATAAGTGAAAGTTTAGCAAATGAGCCTGTCTTTTCCCTCGGTGCATGAATGAATCTGACCATACCTCGTAGGTCTCAAGAAACAGTAAATACTTTACACTCACTGTATGAGGTGTATGATTAAAATCCTTTATTTTTAAATGACTAACAAAATGCTCTCTACATATTTGAACAAAATGCAAAACAGTTCCTTCTTTCTCCTTGGTTCTTTTTAAACAGATGTAAGTCATACCAAATAATACTTACCTGAATTTTCAAGGATTTGTCTAAAAGTATACAGTGTTAATTGCAGAATTCCAGTTTTGGAAAAATAGAGTCTTTATTGGGAAGGTGAACTGAAATTTGGTACAGTATAGGATTATAGACATAATCCCAGAACTCAACAGAGAAAGTGGTTTGCTTAAGAGGGGAATTTCAAGTTTCTCCTTTTCAGAAACATGAATTCACAAAAGTGTGCTAATAAAACAGCTAGAAAATGCAGGGAGGTGTTGTGTAAAAAGAAGTGTATATGAAGTCTTTTCTTTCCTGTTAGTGCAATCTTAGGAGCTCATGTTTACCTGGATAGGCAGATAGCAGAATTCACCCATAAAGTTTGCTTTATGCACATTGCAGTGAGTCAGATCCACAGTTTTGACCAGTTGTGATTCTCATCTTCCCTTTTTCTGAAAGCAGAGAAGAGAGAAGTGGTTGGGCTGTTAGTTCTCTTGTTAACTCAGCAAGCTGGTTTGAATGCACTCTAAAATGCATTTGTGAACCTTAGCTAATTGTATTTTTGAGAAAAGTATATTGAAGAAATGAAGCAAACCTAACTAAGGAAAATGCGTTTTGAGCAGCAACTTCAATATCAAAGCTAAAATAGAACAAAGATGCAAATACTACTGTGTTCCAAAGTATTTATAGGCAAACAGTGGATCACTGCTGTATCAGTGATCTCTGTTTCTCAGTCAGGAAACATGAGAGCAAACACAGTTGCATGTGTTTCTCAGTATTCCACACTTTGCATTCATTCATTAGCTTCCAGGCCATCTCCTGGGTTGTAAAAATTGAGGTTTTGTTCAAAGTTAAAGAGCCCTCTAGCGAAACAGTCAAAAAACTGCTACACTCTTCTGACTACCATTGATACAGTATTATTTGGAAAGTAGTTAGAAATTGGAAGGCAGGTTGTCCTGTCCCTTGGATAAATAAGCCAGCTTTTATCCTTAACACTTTTCTGGTTTTATTTGTGTTGGTAAAATATTGAAGTATCCTCACTTGTTTCTGCACATTTTGCATCTAAGGTTGTACCTCTGTCTTACTGTCTCTCAATCTCTTTCGGCAAAGAAAAGTCAAATATTTTGTCTCTCTATGAAGTTTGTTCATGGCTGCTTTTGTAAATAACACATTTTTCAAGGCTATGTCAGTACAGAGAATGCTGTCAGTGATTGTTTTCAAAGCAATCAAATTTAGGAATCAAGGTATACATGACATATTTAACAGTAACATTTTAATATACATAGTATGTCCAGTAAGAAGGTCTTTTAAAATTTTCATAAGCAACAAGCCTGCTAAAAAGTCATATTATCGCAATATTATGTACAATAATGCAGACTTTTTATGAATGCCACTTCAATATGAATTAATGCATTGATGACTTTTTAGAATAAGTGATCTAATTAATGCTGAGCAAAGTAACAGGGATATTCAAGCTCTGATCTTCTGACTGAAACTGTACTCTGAGTACTTGCAGAGTTAATAGAACCCTTTGGAAGAGTCACAGTCTTGTATTACATGATTGATTACACCTTTCTTTAAAACGTTTATGGTTGAATGTAATGCTTGTGAAAATGATATCACATTACATCTCAATGGAAAAGCTTGAATAATGTTACTCATTATGGGAATGCAGCCTCATGCTTTGGGGAAGGTGCAGCAGAGGTCGATAAGCTTGTTAGATCTCAGATACAAAGTTAAGAAAATTGTGTTGCAACAATGAAAATTTAATTATGTCTGGATTTTTCATAAATGTATAAAACTGAAGCATAAATTATCCTTTGATTTGGCATTATACAGTGAATTTTTTCACACTTGCTCATAATTAACAGTTAGGGGACATAGTTTAATTATTATGAAATTAGAGGTGTGAAGGTAAACTCAGTTTTTGTTTAAGGGAGCAATATTGGTGAAAATACTGCAGAATTCAACTGGAAATGTTTTATTAGAAAAAATATAAAGGTCTTGTATGATTAAAGTCAAGTAGTCTAAATCAGGCATGTTCAGAACACAAAAACTGCCTGATCCCTGGTTTCCCATTTTTTCCTCTGTCGAACGTAGAGCTGACATCAGGAAGGAATGGTGGTTGTTTAGTACTAAGAGCATTTGATCATTCCACTAAAGTTTTGAAGATGCGATGCAGCTGGTGCAATGGATTTTTTACACCGAAGTGAAAAGAAATAAGATCATTTGCCATTCTGTCAAGTGTCACTTGTCATGAGTTTTCTGTTTGCATCATGTTCCGGTTTTATATGGAGACTCTCCCCTTGTTGCTTTTTGAATGAGATTTGTAGTGTCCGTTTGCCTTAGCATCTTGGAAGACAGTACATTTTAAAATGAAGCTGTGAAATGATAGTTGCTTCAGCTTTAGAATTTTGGGCATGATGTACTGAGGCGTTTCAGGTAAATGCTGGTGTTACATGATTCAAAACCACATTTCACAGAAGTTAAACTTAATTGCCTGCAACTGGGCAGACTGACAGCCAGCTCTTACAACTTCAGGACAACCCTACTGATAATCTTAGGAAAGAAAGTTCAGTGCAAGGTAACTATATGTGTCGCTAAAGCTGAAACTGGGATGCCCAAAATAAAAAAATATATTTTTGTTTTTAAAGAAACCAACTTAAAAATGTTTTTCCCCCTCTTCCTCTGATTGTGAGGATCACTGTAACTATAGTTTCCATTTGAAAACAGGAGTTTTACTCAGTGAGAAGCTAGTTTTCTGCTGTTTCATAAACCTCCACCTTATATGTTGGATATTGACAGTGCATGTTTGGAAGTAGTATGAAACTAAAAGATCCAAAATACATATGCCACTGCTAACACTTGATTGTCATTTTCTCAGTGTTTTGATTCAATCTGCAATGCCGCAGGTGATTAAAACAGACCAAACAGGTGCCTTAAATGAGAATGCTTTCTAGCTATCCAGTTTTCAGAGGTGTAGTATAATGTGCTTGTCTGAACAGGAGGTAGATAGGCTCAGAGCTGCCTTTTCTTTCTCATGCTGTCTATTGTTTCTGACTAACCAACCCACGTCCTGTCTGATACGGAGTGTCTCTGTCTCTTACAGTGTATTTTCTGTTTCCCTTAGAAAACTGTAACTACAGCTTCTATGATCACCACTAAGACACTACCTCTCGTCTTGAAAGCAGCAACTGCGACCATGCCTGCCTCTGTTGTGGGTCAGAGACCTACCATTGCCATGGTTACTGCTATCAACAACAATCAGAAAGCAGTCCTCAGCACTGATGCGCAGAATGCACCAGTCAACCTCCAGACAACAAATAAGGTCACTGGGCCAGGAGCTGAGGCAGTCCAAATAGTGACAAAAAACACAGTAACTTTGGTAAGCGTTTCATGTGTTTGCCCTGCAGATATGTGTGGGTTTGGTTAACAAGAAGGCTATTGGAAAAAAATAAGCAGTCAGGGTTTCTCAAGGAAGGGACGATAGTGAGTTTCACTAGCTGACGTTGCTAAAGAGATAGTCTATCGAAGAAAAACATCTCTCCTTGTGGGTTGTAATTGCTGTTTTGCTTTATGGAATTAAATCAGTGCTGTCATCACCTCTGTGTAACGTTTCCCCTGTTAGTAACTGTAGTCATGGGGCAGTAGTGATGGTTTTGCCCTTGCTGAATCTGTATGGCTGTGTTCTGCAGAATTCCTACTCTTTTCTTAGGCAAAGGAGATGTCAGACTTTCTTCATTGGATCAATTTGGGTCTTAGGGTCTTTTGAGTCAATCTCTTGTTCCCTTTGCGTGATAAAGTCTCTGGTGTTAGAGGCATCCCGTAAGTTTGCCCACTACCATGTCTTCACTCAGCATGTTTTCAAACGCATAAACAGATGCTGTTTCATTAAAAACATGTATTTTGGAAATACAAATCTTGGGCTTTGGCTACATCACACAGTCTTTTCCAGAATAGTTAGCCACCTAGAAATAAAAGAACCAGTGTTTCAGAATTGGATTATATAGGCTTCTTGGTCTGGAAACCAGCCATTATGTAACAACATGACAGGGAAATTTTACTTCTGAAGTAAAGACTATGACTTTATTAAACATAAATCTGATTTATCTATATTTATTAAAATACAGTTTAATGCAGATGGAAGTAGTTTTGCTTCCTAATGAGGCATATGTTTGTGATCAGAATAGAGAAGACTATTTGAGTGGAGTTTTTTCTACTGTTTTCTTTTCCTGTGTCATCCCTTGCACCACTGTCATCTGTTCTTTGCGTCTGTGCTTCATTTCCTTGCTGAATAACTTTGATTTGTGGAGGTAATTCTGTTTTAATACTAGTCCATGATTTATGTTTCTGTAGCAAATTTCATCAAAAATATCAGAATATTTTCCTGAGTACTAATTAATCAGTACAAGACCTTTTTGAAGAAAATTACAATTTTATGTGGGTGGACAGAAGCATAGGAGGGTATAAAATAGCATTGACATTAATTTCAGAGAGTCTCCCCAGATACTCATGGTAGCTGGTAGTGCTATTCAGTGGTTAATCATGTGGCAGCTCCGTGCAGCTGATTTCAGTTACACTTTCAGGGAAGTACTCAAGTTTCCTTAAAATCAGATATTAATTATTCAAATGAATGGCCTACTTTTAAAAATTTCAAGTTGCGTATTTAGAGTCCCTCATAGTGTCATTAATATTGCTAAAAGAGTTGTAACTTCCAGATCTTTACTATTTGCATGAGATGTTCTCTCATTCTTCTGTGTCATTCACTATGAAAAGACCATAGTTCATATAGCTGGACATGAAAGTGTTACTATTTTCTGTCTGTCGTCATTTTTTAATGATTAAAACAAATATGAGTTATTATTAAAATGAAATATTTTAGAGTTTTAGATTGCAGAGCACAGTAGTTAGCACAGCTGAACTAAAAGGAAATACGCCTGCAATTTATGAAGCAAGGTGGGTAGGAGCTAGAAAGTAAGGTTTAGTTCTGTCTTTAATACATTTGTAATGAGGAACCTCTTGCTATGAAAAATTATTTACAGAGTGAAAACCGAGGACATCAGGTCTTAAAGTGGATTCAGGATGTTGATTTTGGTCAAAAACTTCAAAGCTAGATTTTCCTCCTACCTCTTACTGAGCTTTCTCATGTTCTTACAGCAGGTTCAGGCTACGCCTCAGCCCATAAAAGTGCCGCAGTTCATCCCTCCTCCCAGACTTACTCCTCGTCCAAATTTTCTTCCACAGGTGAGTATACAGAGAACAAACAATAGAAGGAGGAACTTAATTATAGCATAGATGGAAGAGATTTTTGATGAACATTGTGTGGTGTTTATTGCTGATATGCTGGAGAAGACAATTCATCCTCATCAGGTTTGCAGATGATAACAAATTTGAGGGTTCAGTCAATATTCTTCAGGGCAGTGCTGACCTCCAGACAGCCCTAGACAGGATTAAAGAAACGGCTAGCAGGAATGTTTTGAGCCTCAGCATGAAAAAAGGCAAAATCTTGTACCTGGAATGGACTAACCCCCTGCAGGGGGTACAGGCTGGGGACTGACTGGCTGAGGAGCTGCACGGCTTAAAAGGTCTTGGTTGACAGTAGCTAAATGAGTGGTGTGCCCTAACAGCAAAGAAACCTACCAGCATATTGACCTGTACCAACAGGATTAGAGCCAGTACATTCAGGGCAGACATTATCCACCTTTCCTCAGCAGTCATAAAACTGAGTCTAATAAACACCCTGCAGTTTTGGAATCCCTGTTTGATAAATTTGAATGGAGCATAGGTAGATAGGCCACTAAGATAGCTTGAGGGGGGCAGGAATACATGACCTGTAAGGAGAGGTCGAGGAATCTGGACTATTCAAATTTGGAGAAGAGGCTTTGAAGGCACCCTAACAGCAGAGTTACTTCCAGTATCAGCAAGGAAATAAACAAGAACCTGGAGTCACAGGTGCTTGGCAGGACAATTAGAGGCCATGCTCATGAATTGGAACAAGGAAGTTTTAGACTGTGTATAAGGGAACACTTCTCTCCTTGAGGACAATTAGGAGTGGAAGAGGCTTGCCAGACATGTGAAAGCTCCATCCTTGAAGTTTTACGAGACTTACCTGGACAAAGCCTTGAGCCACCCAGTCTGCATTTAGTGATGGCCCTGCTCTGAGGAGGAAGTTAAATTAGTGACTTCCTCAGTTATACTCCAGCCTGTATGAGTTTGTAGTTATGAAATTTGCGTATGATGATTATATATGATCTTGTTTGCAATAAATGAAATTAACCCATGGAATAGGTGTCATCAAAATCAAAGCATCACCCAAGGCCTTAAATTGCTCTAATTGTTGCTTGCTGCTCATGAACAAAAAAAGAAAAAATGAGATGTGTAGATTATTCCCAGGTATTTCTGTATTGCAAGGGGGAGTGACCTCTGTTTTCAGCTGAGTAGTAAAACTTGTAGTTTACTTTTTTTTTCAATTGTTTGGGGAGGACACAGGTTGCTTCTTTATGTTAAAAAAATATCTTGGATGAACTACTTAATTTGTATGAAATATGTGGTGCTGTGAATGAAAGTCTAAGTCTTTTGCAAAATGAGAAAGGAAAGTAAAGGCTGGTATCTGATTAAGATTTGGGTATGGTGAGATCTGTTGGAATGTGACCTAGGTTTTCATGGTAAAATGCTTTATGGAGTATTACAGGTGGATAGGACAATAGGAATCAAATAAGGAAAGAAAAGCTTTATTTTTAAAGTAATGTGTTCCACTTCTGTACTCTGTAATGATATTTTAAGTCCATTGTTAAGTACAAACTTAACAGTAACAAGAAATAAGCAAGTATTGGTGATGGAGTTTTGGAAGATTCTTGTGGCTCTTTTCTTTCTTGTGAAAAAGGAGAAATTATTCCATTTACCTGTACCTTCAGCACTTTCAGTTAGGGATTAATATATAATCTTGTCACTTCTTTTGCTTATCAAGATTGGGTGTGCAGGTATCTAAATAATATATAGAGTTGACAGATAACAGGTATTTGCTGAAAAAAATAATTATTTGTTTCAGGGCACAGTCAACTGTTCATAACTTCTTGGAGGTTCATTGCAAAGCCCTGAAACACTTTTAACATGAATGCTTTAGCTGTGCCTGTAAATATCACATGGATTTTTTTGGCTCGTAAAACCAAGATGTTAATTTAGATACAGATAAGGCATTTGGCAATAAACATTCTGTATAAGTGTCTGTGCATCCAAATACCATTTCAGGGACGGTGACTATATATGCAAATGTTATGGATGGGTTTTATGTAAGTAGGCTTGAAAATGTGGTGCTTTTTTCTCATAACATACTTAGGACAGTATGCTAAAAATTACGTTATCTAAAAAAAATCAAGGAGCCTCCTGCAGATTATACAGGATGAATGGAAAGATTTAGTAAAAAGTTGATCTGAAACACTGATATACTAATCTCTCTTTTTTTTTTTTCTCTTTCTCTTATCTTATTTTTGTAGGTTCGACCTAAGCCAGTTGCCCAAAATAACATTCCTATTGCCCCTGCACCTCCTCCAATGCTTGCAGCTCCTCAGCTTATTCAGAGGCCTGTGATGTTGACAACAAAGTTCACACCCACCTCTTTACCCAACTCTCAGAACTCCATACATCCAGTTCGTGTAGTTAACGGGCAGACAGCAACCATAGCCAAAACTTTCCCTATGGCACAGCTCACCAGCATCGTGATAGCAGCACCGGGTACCAGGCTCGCTGGACCTCAGACTGTACAGATCAGCAAACCAAACATTGAAAAACAGGTACAGAGAAAGTGTCTGCTAATGCAAGCTACTGGGTTTATTGCTTTACTCTGCTGGTTTGGAGAGGACGACAACCAGGGAGTTTTCAGTGGATGCTGGAGATATTCATGTTCCAGTGGCAGTATAAGTTATGGAATGACTTGCAACTCTTGAGATAGAAGTTACCATTTCCTTTCATGTGGGCCATTGGCACCTTTTTCTCCTGCTTCAATGTTTTTATACTCCCTCTACTGTTTAAACATCAGTAGTTCATAAACAGGCTACACTGCAGAGTTTGACTAGTATCTTGAAGAATAAGTACAAGCTGAAATCCATCTTCATATCAAGCCCTTTTGTTTTTCAGAGGGTGATTATGTGAAAGGCAAAAATTGCACAAAATTGTAGAAATATTTAATAGGATAAATGTAGCCATTTCTTCTGTGATCCCTTGATCTTGCAATCTTATGATTGGAGGCAAAACAGACTCACTCAGCTTCTGAAGTCTGGTAGTTCCCTGTGTCTAAATTGGATTGAGTGGAAAGGAGACCTTCAGAAGTAGAGAATTCTGTATGTTTAGTTTTAAAATCTCTCTCCAGAGAAGACTTCTATAAAATAAAAATTACTTAAGTTAGTGTGGATTGCAGCTGAGAGTCCTTGTCAGTCTATTCTAGTAAAGCAATATTCTGATTCACTTTTAACTCTTTTGTATATTGTATGTTAGTAATAGTGTAACATTGTATACTATACTGCATACTATAACACATCATATTTATGTAATTTATATAGATAATAGTAGTACATATGTCACTTATAACTCTTTCCTAGACTAATGTGCCTTGAAGTTACCTTTTTTCTGCTTTTGAAATATTTATGGAGACTATGAAAATCACATGCATGAAAGATGTGCTCATGTTCTGTTTGTGAACTCTCAAGAGTAGGTTCTTGCATACCTCGGGGCTGTTCCACAGGTTATTCAGCAATGTCTGCCCTTTCCATGTGATTTGAAGTTGTGCTTCTACAATATTTGACTTTTGATGCCTGTTCCTTGTGATGTCAGCAATATTCATTTGCTCTTTGAATAATTACTGGCAACTACAGAAAAACGTAGAAGAATGGTGGTGGTTCAATAACACAGGAATTTTTCTGTATAGTTTCTCCATATCTTAAAGGGGAAAAGTTTGTCTCTCTGTAGTTTACCTTACTCAGCTTATAGCCTCAACATCCATGCTATAGGCTGAGGAATGTCATGCAGAAGATTTATGACTTGAGAAAAAAAAAAAGCTTCAGAAACATCTGAGATTGAGGGGTTCAGGGAGACAGTTTTTGAGCCATTCACAGTTCTGTAAAATATGAAGACTGAGGAGTGAGAAGTACAAAATGTATATCCTATGCAGAATGGTTTCTAAGTGGAAGTCTTGATGGGATGAGTTTTCTTGAAGTGACTGTTATTCCCATAGGTTATGGTGATTTCTGTAACAAAGTTAACTCTTAAAATCACTGTTGTATCTTATGTGGCTGTGTGGGATAATGGATTGGTGACAAGGCTGTTTCATTCCTTGTTACATGAAAATACCTTGTTTAACATTCCTCTCACATTAAATTCCTCAATTAAGTCTTTGTTAGTACACTGCCAGCTTTAAACATTTTTTCTCCTGTACCTGTGAAAGTATTTGTTTTGCTTTAATAGTCGAAGTAAAACAAGTCATTCTTATCACTGAATGAGAGGAACACTGTTTTCTTTCAGACTATTAAACCACATGTGGAAACAGAAGAGAAGCAAACAGAAAGTCGTACAGTTACTCCACCTGCTGCACCGAAGCCAAAACGAGAAGAAAATCCACAGGTATCAGATCATACCCAGAGCTTACTTTTATGAAAAAAAAAAAGGACACTGTTCTTCAAAAAATATTTTTTCTGTCTTTTCCCTCAAGACTTCTTAACTTTAACATTCCCTATGTTCCTGTTGGACAGCAGTAGTTGATAAAGCTGCAGAATAAAAAAACTAAATAGATATAGTGCATTGCATTTTTCAGTTCTGGAATGCATTTGGCTTCTAAGTCTTTTGTAGGTTAGAAGATCATAATTTCTCGGTGATACTTCCTTCAAACAGGGGTTTTAGATTACGGAACTGATTACCATTCCTTTGAGGTTTTGCACTCTGGAGTTATTCTCAAAGCTGAAGAAATGTCTTTGTTTTACTTTATAAAATATTTCTGTTCTGATGAGCAGGAAGGAAAGAGTCACGTATATTCACATTCTGCTTGTGTTTCAGTCCAGTTTAGTTTGGGGTGAAAGAGAGGACAGAATGACTATTTCTTAAAACCTTTCTGCCTGAAGAGCTTTGGAACTGACTACAGCCAAATGCTCTGCTACATTTGTTTCTCTAGATGGATTCAAATTGACTATTGTGTGAGCTCTAACTGTTGTTAGTCAGACAACAGAATTCTGATTTTTACATGTCTCTGCATTTCTTGCATTAAAATTAGAATCCTCTAAGAAACCCATAGCCCTTAGCAAATAGCAAATCTAAGCTATAGTTGATTCCTTGTATTTCACAAAAATGGAGAATGATCTTAAACTAGCAGTATTTTTCTGGCAATTGAGCTGTGTTGGTATTTTCTAATAGTCAGTTCAGTGCTGGTATGGAAGTAAAGAAACTACTCTCTTGTTCCCAGCTCTGCCAACTCTGGTGATCATGAGCAATGGGCATTCCCTAGTATCTTAGTCTAGGTTCCCATCTAGAAAATGGTACTCTTGTCTATCATTTTTCAAGAAGTTTGACATACGTGAATGAAAAGTGATTTATAGAAGCAAAGTATCACTAAAATATTTTTTTTGGTACTTGGTTACTGGTCAGCTGCCTTTAAAGGGCCTAAATGACTCAACATAACAGTTGTACTTTTAATGATCTTTTTTCTCCCCCCTCACAGAAACTTGCCTTCATGGTGTCTCTGGGACTAGTTACTCATGACCATCTGGAAGGTAGGAAAAATGTCTTAGGCTGGTTATTCAGCTCCTGATTTCATGGTCATTCTGAATTGGAAGTAGGATTCCAAAATGTTTCTGCTATTAAATGCAGTATTTTCTTGTACAGTAGTACCTTTGGGATGTTTGTACTCTTGATCTAACTTAGTTTGTTGTGCATATGTTTTTGTTCTTCTTATGATGTTGAAACAAAGCAGTTACTTATGCAGCAGAGAGTAGAGATTGGGAAGAAAAAGTGTGTGTTCTGATGGTAGAAAAGAAATCTGTGGCAATACCAATGCCTTCTGGACAACCCCTCTATCTGCAAAGATGCACCTTGGATAATTTTACTGTAACCTATGTCTAGATTTTCCATTTATTTCATGATTGCATGGGACTATCATTTGTAATGAATGAGTTAATGGATTATGGTTTGATATGTAATTTAAACTTCTAATCCTATACATTGAAAGACAGCCTATCATTTCAATTGCCTACATATTTCTATACTGTATTTTTAAGTATCAGGAAGGTTACCAGAGGCTTTTTTTTTAGATCCCAGTTATACTGACCACGAGTTTAAAGTGTCTTAGTCATGGATTACTTGGTGAGAAGAAGGCTTTAGTTTTTTGAATGCTGTATTTGTATTCCTTGTCAGCTGTTAGTTTTCAAACCTTCAGAAGTTAAAAGTATAACACAGTTGCCTATACCAGGCATGACTGGTGTTCTGTAGAAATCTTTATAGGTCTTCTCACATGCAAACTGAATTCTGAGGACTTTATATAATATAATTTCTGAGATGCATTGTTTTCTAACCTGAATGCTTTGTTTTACCAGAAATCCAAAGTAAGCGACAAGAGAGGAAAAGAAGAACAACAGCAAATCCAGTGTACAGTGGAGCCGTTTTTGAGCCTGAGGTATGAATTTTTTGCTGGGGGAAGCTGGTATTTTCATTCTGATCTTGAGTGTCTTTCTGACATCTTGCTGCCTTCTAAGCTTTCTCAGTTCTAACTAGAAAGGCAAGCTATCATTTGTAGTTCAAAAGGCCATTGCAATGACACGACCCTCAGATTTTTAAATAGTAAATACATTGGGGTGTTCTTCCAGTACTTACATCTTTTTCTGCTTTCTGCCTTATAAAGCTGGTGTCAAATGGCAGTGTGTGTTGGTCGGCTTGCATATCAGCCTGAAGCAGTTCAGATGTCAGAAGCAGTGTAAAAAAGCTAGCCTTTCTGAAGGTGTGCTTCAGAAAACACAAAAGCCAGTAATCTCACTTAGTACTTACTGTGCTGTTCTGCAGCTACTGCATATAGTTATTGCCAGAAATGTTCCCCAACAGAAATTGTTCCATTCTTCCTGCAGCGCAAGAAGAGTACAGTGACGTACCTGAACAGCACAATGCATCCTGGGACACGTAAAAGAGGTGAGGTATACCCAGACCAGTCTCCCTGCCCTGTGCTTCTTCCTCCACATTGCATTTGTAGTCCCCATGTCAATTTGAAGAGCAAAACAAGAAGGACTCTACAGTACTTC
This sequence comes from Trochalopteron elliotii, assembly GCA_024734555.1. Taxonomy (NCBI): domain Eukaryota; kingdom Metazoa; phylum Chordata; class Aves; order Passeriformes; family Leiothrichidae; genus Trochalopteron; species Trochalopteron elliotii. The sequence goes on from JANPWX010000031.1 coordinate 5,110,308, forward strand.
ATTTGTCCAGTAAATTTCCATGGTAGGCAAAGACCATGACTTGTAGGGATTAGCATATCAAGTTCTATTAGGCAGTTCAACGTTTCATTTCAGTTTCACTCTCAAAAAAAAAAAAAACCACCCAAACAAAACCCACCCAATTTACTAAATATTTACTAGAAATGTGAGATGTTTGAACATCTTTTAGTGGTATGAAGCTGCTGTTAGGAATCCCTTGTTAATGACTAGATTGTATTGTTACTTTAAAGAAGAAAGTGGTTATGGAAAAAGCATCTGTGCCCTGAAATAGAAGAGGAAACTTAGTGTGACAAAAGCCTTGTTCCCCACTGGGAATAGGGATGGGTCCTTCAAAAGAACATATCTTGAGTGAGAAAATGTATCGTTCTTGTACTAAGCACTTTAACTGCAACCAGAGTGCCACTTGTCCTAAAATGAGAGATGATCTTTCATATAGGCATGCAGTGTTATTCAGAAGAAATCCTTCTGTAGAACAGGTAAAATTTTAAGACTTAGATTATGGTGGAACAGAACAGAATGGGAGAGAATGTAATGCCATTGTTTGTACATGGCATCAACCATGGCTACCTGACAATCTTTACCTGATTTTTAATGATTTTCTGCAGTCCTTAAAGACTCATAACACCTTCTCTATTCCTAAGTGTTCCGTCTAAAAAAAAGTAATCAATCAGATTGAAAAAAAATGAAACCAGTCTCTCACATAGCAGTGACCAGTTCCATTGTCTTTTGGGGGTTTTGGCTGCAAGATGAAATATTAATTTGGCATAGTCTCTTCTTGATCCATGTTTTCAGTCCAGCAGAATGTGGCAAAACTGACACTTCTGCAGCTGTGCTGTTTTTAAATAAAAGATGTCTCTTCTGCTATCCTCTAATAAATTAAATGTATTTTTAAAAATTATATTATGTAGGTTTTAAATAGAGAGTTTTTGCATTTACTCTGCGGATAAGTAAATGTTCCTTCTTCTAGTAATGATTTCTTAATTTTTAGACCTTATAGTGAACAATTACTGTATCAATGAAAATGATTGCATGCATTTGTGCTTGATACTCCTTAGCCTGTTTTTGCAACTAACTATTATACTTTGTTTTTTTCCTCACACCCTGTTGTGAGCCTTTACATTGTATCAGCACCAAATTAGTAGCACATGTTTTCAATTGACAAAAGATTTGGAAGTATACATTTGTTTTGTAATTTAATACAGCAATATATTGAGTGAAAAGCTTTTGTAAGCATTTGCCCTTGAGAGCTTTAGTTTAATTATAGATGGTGCTGAGCATGTCAGAAAATTCACCCCTGGACATCACTAGCAGAAATCCATTTCCAAGGACATACTTAGTTCTGGAACATATCCAGACCTTAAATGCAAGGTTTAGCATGTTAATAGGTATGGACTGACAATCTGTAAACATAAGATCTGGGGAATTATTCCTAGATCCTAACTCCTTTATGTTTACATATCCATAAATTACCCTGGAGAAGGAAGGCAGAATTGATGGTTGCATACTGGGGTTTTTGCTGTCTCGCTTTGCATTCATAATTTTATAAGAATTGTTATGAAGACATTTTGCTCATCTGCTAGTCTAAAGGAGAATCTAGGAATTGTGCATAATCAAATATACTTGGCTGAGAAAGTCTAAGAAAGAGCACAGAATTTGGAGGGGGTTACAGTAGACCAGTGATAGGTTAAAACTGATAGTAGTTATGGGTCAGAAAACAAGATCTGTTCTTAGGTAGCCTAATTTTAAAAACGTACCAGGAGGGTAGAAAGTGCTGATCTGTGAATTAGCAGGTTTAAAAAATGGGGAAGAAAAGTAGGGGAGTGGTGAGTGTTGGCCTCTGATAAAGGACTTAACCTTTGTGTAGATTTATGCTGGCACTTAAAAAGATAGGGAGGTGTGGGATAACAGCAGAAAGGATTTAATAGTAGTTATTGTAGCTTCTGTGGAGCTTTGATGCCAGCATTTTTCCCCTAAAAACTGAATAGCCTCATTTTTAGGAGTAGCAACTGTCCCCGTGCTGCTTTTGTGGGAATGATTCTTTGACCCTCTACAGAGCTTATTTCTATTTCCTTCTGAAATACATCTTTTAAATGTTCTTTCCTTGCAAAATTCTACTTAAAGATTTCTAAAAATTGTTTAAATCTTTGCTTCTGTCTTTCCACTTGTAACTTTTATATTAACTTCCTCTCTGTGCTACATCATTTCCTTTTTCACGCTAGCCAATGAGGACCACTGGCCAAAGGTATGTAAGATCATTTTTCCTTTCTTTTTTTTTTTCGTTTGTGTTCCCTGTTGTTAATATGTAGGTCGTCCACCTAAGTACAACACGGTGTTGGGGTTCGGGGCTTTGACCCCCACGTCCCCTCTGTCCAGTTATCCTGACTCCCCTGAAAATGAAAAGACAGAGACCACATTTACTTTCCCCGCAGCTGTTCAGCCCGTGTCCCTGCCTAGCCCCAGCTCCACAGATGTAAGTAACTCTTGGGGAGGGGGTACTTTTAGAAAGTTACGTGAAACAGACATGAGGAAAATCATTGCAGGTTTTGTTTCTTTAAGCTCACTCATCACTTGTCCTGATTCAGTGCAGTGAAACGGTTCAGTATTTTTTTAACACCCTTCCTTTTTTTCCTCCTGCACCTATGTTGTTATCCTGTAGAGGTTGTATTTATAACTCCTTCAGTGGATTGAAACACTGGGAGGCACCAGGCATGCTAGATGAGCTCATTTCCTTTGTGTAGTGTCTGAGATCTTGTCTGACTGAATTGAATCTGTCATCCATGAAAACGGGCCAGGGGGCGTGGGGGGTGGGCGGGGAAGAGGAAAATGAAAAGTATTAGTTACAGGCCATAATAACAAAAAGTTGTGTTTCTATAAAGAGAGAAGGATGGAAACTGCTTTGTCATGCAGACCAGCCAGGAGCAGCATTTGGGGCACTGATTTGGCAGAAAGTGTGTTGTGACTTTTCAGTGGGGGTAAAACAGTCCTCAGGAGCTGGAGTGTACTTTCATTTAAGAGCTTGCTTTTAAAAGGCTGGTATTTACAGGGTGCAGCTTAAGAATCAAAAGGTGCTTCCTTATTTCTTCATAGTGCTGCTACCAACTCCTTCTGCGGTTCTTCTTTTAGAAAAGACAGTCACATATACTTGAGGCCCAACCTTCTGAAATGGCCTTTAAGGAAAAGCTGGGTTGTTCTAGTTGCACCATTGTAAGAATGTGGACTGAGAGACCAACTCTACTGATCACGTAGAACAGGGAATAGAAGCCAGTTCCTTGCCTCTGAACTGTAGTTGTTCTGCAGAGGTAACAGGAATAGGAGTAGTACAAGTGTGTCTGAAGCACTGAAATAAATAGATGCAATTCTGATACCCAGGGAATACGCATGTGGAATTACAAGATTCTCTTTTATATAGTCATTTCTGAGAGCAGGGTAGCACATGACTGCAAAAACCCTTTCCTGACAGCCAAATAAATAGACACTGTGGAACAGCCCCTCATGGATACAATGGGACAGCTACATCTCTGTGGACTTTTAAAAATAAGCAGTACAGATGGCTTGCAAATATGCTGAAGAGCACATATTTTACACTGGCCCCATGTATTTGTCATGCTGTGTACTTCTCCTGTCTGAGTTTTGAGAACTTAGCAATACTCGTAAAAATCTTTTGCATCCTTGGCTGGAATAGTGCAATATAGTGCTGGAAAAGTACTCTGTATTTAAACAGCAATAGTACAAGTCATGCTGGTGGTGAAGACAAAGAGGAACATTAGTTCTTTAACATTTAAGGTCCTTGCAACTCAAATCGATGGAGCATACAGGATCCACTGAAATGCTCATGCCAGAGTTTATGCCAGGTGCTACCATTGAGGACACCTATCCTGCCAGTCACCAGCAGTTTTTTCTTATCCCTTGGTTGCCTCCTGTGTTGTTTCAGCACAGATATATCTGAGGCCACATAGTGATCTGCATAAGGGAACTGACATAACTAAAAATTGTTAGTCTTAGCCAGGATCACACCCTAATCCAGTTAATTTTATAGACACAACTATTCTTGTGCCGGCCTCATGCAGGCTGAAATGAGTAGGCATAGAGAGAAATCAGGATCACTTCTTTTGGCAGTGAGGCCCAACCATGTCATGCTGAAGAGGGTCTACACTGCTAACAGATGATGTGACTATAGAAGGGTCTCTAGATAGGACAGAAAATGTTTTCTGTAGTTACAGGCTCTGATTTGGAACTTGGAATACTTAAAAATGAAAATACAAGTGTACATCTAAGGAAAAGGCTATTTCAGAAGTCTCAGTTAAAATAATTGAGCGGTTCATCAGAGAGAGAAAGAAAAAACCTGCAATTTTGTGTATCTTTAAAATATTTTTGCATTAAGGGTCTAATTCCTATAGGCTTTAAAATGGAAATTTGATTTAGCACTTGAGTAATCTATGTGTTCAGCCAGCCTATGAAAATTGCAAATCAGGCCAAGCACTTGGCATCAGGCACAGTGGACCGGAACAGCCTTTTTGAATTTCTCCTGAAATGTTATTCTCTGAATGACAAGGAGAAATTTTGAAGGGAGGATGAAGCAGAAACTAAGATGGGATTGGTGATAGGGATGGAGGGGTAGAAAGTAGGTCTAGAACCTGGGAAAAGGATGGAAATAATGCAGTAGGCAGGATTGAGCAAAACCTTTTCTTTTTTTCTCTCCCTTTTTTTTATCCCTTTTTCCTGTTTGGCCATTGTCTTGCCAAATGGTTATGTGAGCCACTTATGAGCCACTTGGTTATGTGTGGTTCTCCTTCATGCAGTAGTGCCATCTTCACCTGGAAGATAGCAATTGCCTTTGAAAGTCAATTACTCAGCAGTAAAAATTGTGCAGAAATCTCTGTTTTAGTGATGACTCAAGTCTTTGGTCACAAAATGCCTTTTTATTAGTAAACACTTGTATCAAAACAGTGTTTCAGTTGAGAGGAGCATTGTAGAGCACTCAGATTGCAAAGTCAAGCCCATAAAAGTTAGAATATGCCAGAATTAGTATTGCTTCTGATAATTTAATTCACTTACATCATACGAGATGATCATCTTTATTTATATAATCATGAGCAATTCCTATTGCAGAATATTTAGGTTTCCCATGTTATTCCAGTGAAATGTACATACAAGTATAGATATTACAAACTCAAGCACACAAGCTGCTTTTGTTACTGTGTGATTCAGTTCTGTTGCCTAAAGCCAGGCCCTACTGCTGTAGACACTTTATCAAAATAAAGAAAACGGTTAGCTGCCTAGAAACCTTAAATTTATTTTCCTGGTCCCTTGTGAAGAGGAAGTGGAGCAGAAAGTGACGTTAAATCACTTTTTATGGTATCTGTTCTGAAATTATTCTTCAGTCACTTCAGGCTGTAGCATGTCTGAGCAGCCTCAATGAGCTCTGCTCTAGCCTAAATTGGCTGGCTGTAGCCTACACAACTCTGCTTCAGAAGCTGAGGTTAGTGGTGCATGTCACAACACCAATTCGAGCCCTCCCTTTATGCATATACTTATTAACTGCCCATAAGACCTGGGGCGTTTCTTTGGAATCAGACACTGGCTGGGATTTTGGTAAGGATAGTTGTTAACTCTGAGGAATTGCCCTGAATTTTGCATTACCAAAAATAGGACTGTGAATTCTGTGCATGTGTTGGCATCTCCATGCATTCAGCTGCACTGCACACTAGTCACCTGTATCACTACAGGTTTTGCCGCACTCAGTTGAATTTGGGATATTCTGGGTCTAAATTTCTAAATGTCTCCCCCTCAAGAAGAAGCTGCATATGTGTCTCTTTTGTAGGGCTCCTTCTGCAGGGTATGAGACATAACAGGTTTGGTTTTCAGCACACCAGTAATTTTGCACTTCGTTACCAAGAACCATTGTGTGGTCTGTGGCAACTAATGCCTCTTAAGAGACATAATTCTCTAGAATAGATTTTTTTTCTAAAATGAGAGAGTTCCCCCCTTAAAATTCTTCTTATCTTGAAGAGGATTCTATTTTAGCTTATATGATATCTCTTGCCTGCTGCCTTTTCCTTGTACTCAGAGAATGCATGATAGAGAGGAAGAAGCTCTTCCCAGCCTGGTTACAACACATCACTTCACAAGAAGCATGAACTGTCTCTCATTTAGATCATCATTTAACACTGAGGTGTTGAAGGTGAAGTAATACCATAACTCAGCTCTCCATGATCCCTGGGAGTTATGGATCCTAAACATGGCACTGAAAATTCACTGGCGATTGATCCTTTACAAAACATGAAATCATTGTTAACCTTGGGAATTAAGAATAGCCTTCCCTTTGAAGAGGGGCCTCATCAGCAATAGAGCTGGAAAGTAGAAGCCTGAGTAGATTGCTCAAGTGTCATTCTTTTTACATGTGTATTATGTCATCCATAGTGGAGATTGCTGTAATTTTTCTTGCCTGGCACCTAATGTGTGAGCGCACAGCCAAATCTGCTATCACTCCAAACTGATAGAAGTCATTTGCACGTGTGAGGAGATGATCTGTGCCAAAATGAAACCTTGCTGCTATTTCAAACAGGAGAGTGTGTACCCACAATTCTGCTCCACACACTCATCTCATGATTGCAACCTTGCAGATCTGGGGGTGTGTGAAGCTTCATTGTAAGTCAGTGACAAGTGTGTACTTCAGACACCAGATGGGGCCTTGAACATGTGGAGTTGCCAGGACAGCACAGTGGAGAGGGTGGGGTGCCCCTTGCTTCCTCTATGAATGCTGAGCTACCTTTCTATCATGCCTCTTCATTCAAATATCCAAAAATCAAATCAAAACAGGAGGAGAGAGAGAGAGAAGAAAAAGAAACAAAAATCAGATCTACCTTTTTGGGATGTTAATGGCTGTAGAAAAAACTCTCTCTGATGGAAATGCAACAGTAACTAAATCTAGTTGTTTTAAAAGACACAGCCAGTCATTTTTTTCATCTCTTTCTTTAAAAAAAAAGTCAGAAAATCTCTCTTGGTACTCTTTCATCCTGGCTCTCAGTCTCTATTAGTGATGAAACAATCCACTCTCTATAGCAAATGAGAAAGTTTTAAGTCACAGCTGTTTTGGTGCAACTTGAGGTAGACCAAGTGAAGTAAAAAGATTTGTCTCAGAACATAATTCATTCTATTCTTTTTCATTTAGAAGCACAACACTTTTCCTTACCGTTTCATTTTTAAAGGTGACCTAAATATTTAACAGTGGTTTTTTAAAGTCACTCAGTTGGGGTTTCTTACATACTATTACTGGCAAGAGACAGCCTAATCAGCATTCCTGGAGTGGAGTTGGGCTTATATCCAAAAATCAGGAGAGTTCAGAAAGTGGGTAGCTCATCACTTCAGGCAAATAAAAAGACCAGGGTAAAGAGGGAATCTTAAAGAAGAAAGGCTATGGGGTAGCAGTTGTTAAGAGAAGCTATAGTAATAAGTGTTTGCTGTACTATTTTGCCTTGGGAGGACAGAAGGAGTGTTTGGGAGGACAGATGTCAGTGTTTCTGGCACCTGGCATGGTTTTCCTGTTTCACAGTCTCAAGAGGGCTTGATCTTTTGGAATCCCCTTAGAAATAGGGGGATTTTTTGTGTTGTAAACCTTGAATTCAACTAAGATGTAGATATCAAAGGTCAAAGTTCACTTTTTGCCTTCTCCCTCTCGCTTTCTCTCACCCAAAACCTTTCTCCTCAATTTTGTAGGGTGATATCCATGAGGATTTTTGCAGTGTTTGCAGAAAAAGTGGGCAGTTGCTGATGTGTGACACATGTTCACGTGTTTATCACCTGGATTGTCTGGACCCGCCTCTGAAAACCATTCCCAAGGGCATGTGGATCTGTCCCAAATGTCAAGACCAGGTATTGTTTGACAGACGGGGACTTACGTATGATGCATGTGAAGAATTTTTGGTGTTAAAGAAAATAACCAGATTGCTTGGGTTACTTAGAAACAAATCTGTTTCATAAAGCTTGTGTGAATTTCATTGAATTATTACCTCTGTTGGAATGTGTGCTAATACAAAACTGTCAGGTCTTGCTTCCGAATTTGGGGGTCTTTATTTTTTACCCTTATGTTTTTATTCTTTTTCTGGATCAAAGTATGTAGACTTTTGGGAAAGAATATCTACAACCCATAGAAATTCTGCTGTTCTTCTTAAGCTCATTGTTTCTTCAAAAGTTATTAGTATATATTCTTCTGGACGAATAAATAAAACATTTGCACAAGCCTACCTCGATAAATAGAGCAAATATAAGCCCCTGTTTGGTTATATAAATCAAATGTCAGAAAGGTTGTCTTCAGTGATGTCTTTCATAATATCATCCACCATCAGTATAATGTGTGTAGGTGAGCAGTTTCCTTCCAGGTCACTCTCTGAAAATGTACAGTTGAAGTGAGCAGGTCATATTTTAATATTTTGTTTATAATTGCATTGAGATTACAAGATGAAGAAGTAAACTGTAGTATTCCTAATCCTTCCATGGAACTCTAGAAGTTTTAAAGGATTGCTGATAATGGGCAGTCTGGAGCTGTGTCCTGTCTAATGCAGCACAGTGCTTGGTCACCCACATGGCCTTTGGTGCGCCAGGTGGTAGTGTGAGAAAACAGCCTGACCTATGATGTGCTGCTCAGAAGAATGAAAATGCACAACTCAAATGACTTGGTCAGTAGCTGCCAGAGAGGAGGGAGTATTATGACTTGGATACTCCTGCTCTTGCCTACTCTCACCTTATCCCTCCTCTTCATGTTTCTGTGATAGATTCCAACAAAATAAAGGAGGAGATTTGAGTAACTTCACTGTAAATTGACCAAGTCCTCTGTTTTCTGAGATACCACTCTGATCATGTACTAAAAATATGTGTTTTTCCTCTTAAAGTTTGTTAGGAAGCAAAATGTAGGAAGGATCTGAAAGATATAAATGAGAATTATAAAGAGAGTTTAACAAGTGTCTGATTCTGATAAGAAGGGATAATAGGACAGTTTCATGCTTTACTAGCCAGAAGTGTGATGCTTAAATGTATGGTGTGGAGACTGGGATGCAGCATGAAAACTTTTTTCCCAGAACAACTAAGATCAGCAATTTGTCTGAACTGTGAAGTAATGTTTATGTCTCCTGGCAAGTTTTGATTTCAGATATGTTATCCTTTCATTCCTCTTTTAAGTTGTCCAGTATCATTAGTAGGCATTATTTGTGGCAGTGAAAGGAATTTAGGAAAATGCTGACATTTGTAAGAAATAGGCTTGCTTTGTGGGAGCCACAATACAGTTGTGAATAATTCCCTCTGTTAAATCTCAGATCAGGTTTGTGAAGCTTCGTGTTAACAGGGCTGAGGCTAATGATAGCCATGAAAGAAAATCCTCCATCTTTCCCTCTTTCTCTCTCTTCTTTTGCTTTCTCTGAGGTAGGTGTTTTACCAGCTAAATCTCTATGAAAATTTTCTTTCAGATGCTAAAGAAGGAAGAAGCAATCCCATGGCCGGGAACTTTAGCAATTGTTCATTCATATATTGCATATAAAGCAGGTAAGAAAATGATGAACACTTTTCTTTCACTTGTAATAATGCAAGATGTTATTTTGGGAGTGGGATAGAATGGTAACTTCCTTTACCAAAGGAAATTTTGTCATACAAAAGGAAATACCCTTAATCATTACTGAAGTGAAAATAGCAGTCTAAATGTTTCTTAAGCCTGTCAAGCTTGTGTATGTAGGTAACATTTTGGGAGTGATTCAGTGCACAAGTTTTTAAGCATTGGTTTAAACACAATTCCCCTATTTACATGAAGCAGTTTAGACCCTCTATCCACTGTTGTAAGACAAATATTTAAAATATTCTGTTTAATACTCTGTTTTGCAGCAAAAGAAGAGGAAAAACAGAAACTACTTAAATGGAGTTCAGATTTAAAACAGGAAAGAGAACAACTAGAGCAGAAGGTCAAACAGCTCAGCAATTCTATAACAGTGAGTATTGTCCTTCCAAATAACCCTTCACCTGTGTTCTGGTGCCACAATGCATGGAGAAGACTATTATAGAACAACTACCTATACTAGACCTGTCATCCTCTGGATTTATTTAGAATTGAGTGAGTGCTTTCCTTTGCTTTTTAGGACTTTGGGGAGCAGGAATGAAATAAAGACAACATATATTTACATTGAGTCTCTTACACATGATCCATGCTGAACATGTAGGTAGACATATGGTGACATATAATATCAGCAGGTGACAAAAATGTCCCAGAGCATTTCTGTGAGCAGTAGATTGAGTCCAGCTCTCTGGTGGCTCACTTAAACAAGAATGGTTGGGCCTGTGTGTGTAGTGAGAGTTACAGCCTTGGTGCAGTCTCCAGACCTTTCTGATGCAAAAGCAGCCATTTACTCACGGCTGACTCTCAGGGCCTTGATGTGTTGCCGTGGCAGTCAGCAGCTGGACACTGCACATGCCTCTGCATGGTATTAACTAGACAATGTCATACTTCAAACCAAAAACCTTAGTTTCCACCTTAGTTTATTGCAGTAATTGGAACATACATAATGATTTGGTCACTCTTCTCACCTTAATGTGCAGATTAGTCTCTTAAGATGCCACTGTAAAGTTTGAGCCCCTCCTCTGTGCAGCCCTAGTCAGTATCACATTATGAAAAAATGCAAAATCTCCTGTGGGGCAACATCTGTAAGGCTGGATTCATAATGACAGACTTTTTAGATAGAGATGCACTTTCCAGGCTGCCTGTCTGCCTATTGAAGCAAAAATGTCCCATGTTTACAGGCCCCTCAGTGCTGTCAGTACAAATACAATGATGTGAGGGGCTGATTAGCAGTCCTGGGGACCGTCACCTTTTGGTTAGCAGTAGCTGAGTGTAACCTGAGCAGCACTAGACAACTAACACTGTTTCTCAGTGATGTACCCAGGCAGATGCAAGGCCTTAACATGAGGGATTGGTGTGGGCAAGGATAATGTTCATACTTATAAGGACCTCTCCAAAACAGGCATATTAGATCTGGATGTTTTAGAGTATTATAATGCCATGTGCTGCATGTGAAAACAGTAAAGCTAAAACCAACAGTGTCTGGGGATCAGCATGGATAAATGTAGGAAGGTTGCCATCTTCGTGTAAAAACCTGAATGTAACAGACATAGCTACTGTTTCCTCATTATTTTGAGTTTCAAATATATAAGCAGTTTTCCACTCTTGAAACATCATTTGTGGGCTTTTTTTAAAGTTATCTTGCCCTGATGCTTAGCTGATGAGCTAGCTATGTTACTACCACTTCTAAGGGAATTAAGTGGCCACAAAATAAGATTTTCAAGTGAAGAGGAGTTTAGTTTCCTTTTCAAGTGCCCTTTTACTTATTGAGAGAAGGAAGTGATGTTCCTTCTAAAATGTATGTGAAAGCAAAAGCTGTATCCCATTAATGGTTTGCACACAGCAGTCAGCTGCAGTGGGATGCCTGAGCTTGCAGATCTGAGTTAAAGAAATTCCAGTAATGCAGTAGTAACAGAAAAAATAGTAAGAAAATACACTTGGAAGTTACCCTTCAAAAGAAACACAAAAGGATGGAGCTGTCTGTGTTCGTTTGCACAACACCTTGGAATGAGAGGGAGCCATACCAGGTGACAGCTATGTCTTGGCAATTTATTTCCTCAGCCTGCAAATATGAATTCTCCTCTGAACACAGCCTAGAGACTCTTTTCTTCAAGGTTGGAAAAGTGAAGTTGCAGCTGCAGTCTTTTCTGGGTACTTACATTTAGATCTGTGAACATCATATTCCTTCTCTTGCCTTCTTTCATTCATAAGCTCAAACTTATTACTGCTTTTCTGCTTTGCTGTAGAAATGCATGGAAATGAAGAATACCATCCTTGCAAAACAGAAGGAGATGCACAGCTCCTTGGAGAAGGTAAAACAGCTGATCCGCCTCATCCAAGGCATCGACCTTTCAAAACCCATAAACTCTGAGGTCAATTCAGTAGCCATCTCCAACGGCATGGACTCCACTAACAATACTAATGCTGCCACCTCCACCTTAGCCCCCTCCCCTTCCCAGAGCTGCATGGTGAACTGTAACAAGGGCGATGAGACTAAATAACACAGTGAAGTTAAGAAGGAGCCAAGGGAGGTGGCGGCAAGGAGAAAGAGCAAAATAAAGAAACTCTAGAAAAGCAAAACTGGATTTCTTCTGGAAAGTGCAGAATTCTTTAGTTCTTTGGTTCCAGAGAGAGCGTGAAGATGCTTGTGCCAGGCGGCACCGGAGTTTGCCAATTGATCCTTCTTATTCTGTGTGTACATGCAAAGTTTGGATCATGTTACATGAATAGTGCCAGCTGGGGGTTCTTTGCCAGCACCATGCCAAGTGAAATAATATATTTACTCTCTCTATATTTTACACCAGTGTGTGCCTGCAGCAGCCTCCACAGCCACTATAGGTTTGTTTTATTTTTGTTTGGGGTGAGGAGCAGGGATAAGGGAGGAGAGCAGGTTTCAAGTTCCTATTTGCAGAACAGTTTGTTTAGCTAGGGGAAAACAAAAACAAGTCCAAAGAGCCTATGGGCTTTTCCTGTTTCTAAACTCTCAGTACTATTAAACCAAAAAACCAGAAATATAAATTATCAAATCCCAGTGCCCAGAAGGGACAAGTCTATCAAATAAGCAGTATTTACTATTGTTTAGACAGGAGATTTACAAAAGGAAAGGAGATGGACTTTTCACTGAGTAACCAGCGCACAGCATCATAGAATATGCTGAGTTTGAAGGGACCCATCAGGATCACCAAGTCCAACCCCTGGCCCTACGCAGGACACCCCAAGAATCACACCATGTGCCTGAGAGCCTGTGGGTCCTCACACTCATCCAGAAAGTCTGTTTTGGGAATGGGAAAACAGAGGGCCAGAATCCAGGGTCAGCTTGGAGTATTGGATGGAGGTGTCCCAGGAGAAAATGTGCATCAATTACTTGAAAATGAGATTCCATCCCTTTTCTGTATTTATAAACAAAGGTATCCTGAACAAAGTAGCACATAACCCAGATGTGTGAACTCAACAGAGAAATGTCCTTTTCTTTCACTTCCTTTCTCTTCTTTTGGTAACAAGAACTAAATAAGGAATAGAAAAGCTGTTTTTCAGGCTGACAGTCTAATTAAAGAGGTAGATGGGACCTTGCATGGTATAGATTAGAAGTAATAGTGTCAGTGAGATACAGTGAGTCTTTGTGAGTCCTTGTGTCATCGTTTTGGGCACTGTTTTTTTATGCAAGGGCAAAATCTTTGTATCTGGGGGAAAAAACCCAACTTTTTTAAATTAAAAAGGAAAATAAAAGATATTGAGGTCTTCCTAGTGTTACTGAAAATAAGATCAAGGTAAGAAACATTGTAAAAAAAATTACAAAAGTGCTATTTGTTTCCTAAACAAGTGATTTCTATTAAAAAGGTGTCAGAACTGGAGAAAATGCTGTGTACTTAGAATTTTTTAACACAGACTTTGCTTATTTATTATGACATTCTGCTGTGTTTGTGTTCTAAAATCTAATGGGACAGTTTCTATAGGTTCTACCATACATCTACTGCTAAAGTCTAAAGAGAATCAAGTCCTACAGTGCTGGATCTCACCCCACCTGGAGGATCTCCCAGGCTTGTGTCTGCTGTTACCATCTCTCTCCCATTCTTCCATGTGTTTGTAACCCAGAGAAAAGCAGCTGGCAGTGTGCTCATTTAAGGCTTTAATAGTTCTGTGATACAGACTGATTTGAGCTTGAGAGTGAAGGACTGAAATCACCCTCCGTTATCTCCTCTTGTTCAAGAAGTTCATCTCTAATGTACAATCTTTTCACTCTGGGCAGCAGAGCTTGCCTTGTGCTTCCTGACTGTGGGGTCTGGCTCAGTTTAAGAGGCTGATTCTGGTCACGTTGGGTTGTGTCCCAGAGCTGTCTAGTTTCACTACTGCATATACATGTTTGGGCAAAGCGCATTTCCACTGGAAGTATCAGGAGAACTCCCTTGACTTCCCGTGGGAGCTGAGTTGAGCCACTGCACACACAAGGTGAGGCAGTGTCCCCAGTGTGGTGGCCTTGAGAGCATGTGTTGGGTGGTGAGGCAGACCTGCTCAGCTGTTCATAGTGGGAGATAGAAAAGCTTTGCATTTCAAGGATGCATTTTTGAACAAGTGAATACTCCAGACACAACATAGCCTGAGAGAGTTTCTTTGCTGCCCTAGCCAAGTGGGCTTCTGTGGGGTTCTTGGAGCTGTTTTATTCCCTCTCCTTTAGGTTGCCCTTCTGCCCTTTAAGGACTTTTATTCCTTCTGTAGGAGTGTGCACTATTTTCAGCTCTGAGCTCAGAACTGATATCCTGAGTTCTCACATTTGTCTCAGGTGGGAAAGTGATTCTTAGATGCACTTCTCAGCTGAACCACTGATAACCCTCACTCTGTCTTTTGATGTTTGAGTTCTGTTCTGGAACTAGCAGAGCTGGAAGGATAAGTTAGCAGAAGTGGCAGGGAGACAGCTGGGCAGACACTGTCAAAATGGATCATACTAAAAATGTCTTTCCATCAGTCCAGTTACCAATGGGGTCATTACCATTGAGCAGCACTAGGCCAGCAACCCACAGCATTTAAACAAAGGACTGTCTATTTCAAGGGTTGAAGAGCAAAAACAAACGGAACATGAGCCTTCTATAGAATATGAGCCATCAGCTAACAGCCAGATATTCAGGAGAAGCTGCCTTTTGGAGCATGTTGGTCTTCAGTTGAACATTTGGTTGATTCTTAACAGCATCTTCTGAAGCATCGAGCATTCCTGGTGAGAGACTGTCTCTAGGGGTAGGTGTGCTGAGTCTTTGTGGTTCTCATGCTCTTATTTCTGTGTTAACCTGAGCTCTCTTGGAAGCACTGCACTATTTGGAGGTAGGAGGTGATGCCTGGAGACTTGATAGTCCTTCTGTTTTCTTTGCTGATTCAGGAGATGATGGAAATGACATTCACTAGTAGCCATATTTAAATTTGCACACAGTTAACCAGCCAGGAGATGTTAAAACAGCTATTACTACTTTCCTGAGGCGTCTGCTTGTCTCCAGAATCCAAGTAGATAAGTACAGACTTTCATATCCCTTTTGTTACAGCATTTGTGTTCCAGACTGTAAAAGGATGCCCTTTAGTTAATCATTACGTGGCAGAAAAAATATCTTAGACTTTTTGATGCTGCTTAGGTAGTTTTCTTTCTCTCTCACTGCTCCTGTTGGGATGCTTTTTTTCCTGGCTCTGCAACAGTATCAGCCGATAGGCAAGGGGCATTCCCAGGGTTGCACTGACACTGGCAATGATGCTGTTGTGTAGACACAGTAAATTTGGGTTATCTCTACCCAATTACCAACAATAGGGTGGGAAGGGACTTGGTGTTTGCTAAATACAGAGGAAAATGGGTTTTTTTCTTAGCTGCTGTAAGAGGTTCCAATCAAGGGAGACATTTAAACTCAGTGACAGCTTAAAGCTCAAGCTTTTCTTTTGGTTTTGTATTGGTTTGGTGTTGTTTTTTTTTTTTTTCTCATGTAATATTTGAGATAGAATGAGTTTGTACTAAAACTTCTGCTCTTTGGGAAGCTGTCATAATGGCTGTGGTTTTGTATTTCCAAACCACCATCAAGATATTAACTAATTCTTAAGTCATTGCTTGTCATTGGTGGGAAACAAGTGACTTTTAAATCTCTGTCATAAGGGAAGAAATGAGACCACAAAGGAATCTCATATCAAAGATGCTCTTGGCTCTCAGCTCAGTGCTAAGGGGCTTTAAGAAGTCACCCTTCTCCTTCGCTCAGAAATAGAGCAAGCGTTGCAGAAGTTTCTTTTTCCGTTCTCTGTACAATCTGTTCTTTAAACAGCTGGAGAGGTGTGTTGTGGTCAGAGTGGAAAAGTGAGCCTGTGACCTGGCTAGAAGAATTAGTATCCTCATTGGTGTTTTCATTGTCTTTGTTTAGAGCCAGTAGTGGGTTTAGTGCTGCACAAAACATGGAGCAAGCAATACTTCTAGGGATGATTGGAAGGTAGGGTGACTAGCATGGCTGATTCTTCCAAGACATCATTAGGAGTTACCATGTTGGTAGGATGAACTAATGTTTTGCATGAGCAAAACAGGGCTTTGTTCTGTGTTGCAAGTAGGTTTCTGTCCGTGGGGATATGAATTAAAAACCTGGAAATTAAAGAGGAGATAATTTTATGGACAGATCTATTGGCCTTATTGTTGGCAGAAAAAAGAATATTGCATTTTATCTTTACTAGGCTTAAGAAAGCAAATCTGTATTCTAGATGTCTAGAAGTGAGAAACCTAATTCTGACCTCCTTGGCTTCAAATTATTTTCCCTGTACTGTTGCAGAGACAGCCCTGAAAAGCAGCATGGTCAGCATGTAGGAGAACCTGGAGTGAAACCTCCCTCTTAGCCCCACCAAGCTGTGGCAGCCCACAATATAGGGAATAACCTTTGAAATTTCTTTCTTATGTGGATACAGCAGAAAACAGTTGTGAGTTTGCAGTGCACATGTTTCTCTCTTATCTTTTTCTCAGCTGGGTTGCACCACACCCTCTTTGCTTCTGAAGCACTAATGATGAACACATGCTTTTAATGAAACGTGTTTTTAAAATAACACATTTAGATGTTAAACCAAAATTCACTCTTTTACTGAGGGCCTCTCTCAGTGAGCTGCTCAGATAACCACCAAAATACTGATATTACACTTCCTTGTGGACACGCCCCTTTGGGCAGAGTTCATTGTGTCTTTTTAGAATCATTTTGACCCTTCTTCACCTCCTGTTGTCCTCCCTTGGAATTCTGGAGATCCAAGGCAAGTTCAATCTTTGCTGGACTACTGCAAAGAGTTTTCTGATGAGTATGTAGGAGTCAGGAACCTGGAGAAAGAGGAAGATGTTTTGTTGTGCAGCTAATTTGTTTGGCGCTTAGACTTGTCTGGCCAACCAACTACCTCAGCAAAGGCCATTCCCAAGCACTATGGATTCTGTAGTTTCTGGCATTCAGAAGGCAAAAGGTCCAAAGAACCCTTCAGCAGCCAGTTAGGTACTGGTCTCTGAGGGCATGTGAGCAAATCTTGCAGTGACAGGCTGCTGGATCCTTGTTTTCAGTGGTCACACCTGGACCAGGGAATGACCCAAAAATCAGATGGGATTGGGAAAAGTGAGAGCTGCAGATGTCTTGCCTCCAGGTTATTGCTGTCATACTCAGATCCTTCTTTAAGCCTCAGTCCTGTTTTGTAACTCCTACAGAATGGAATGTAATACTTGAAAAATGAGTCGCTCTATCCTTTACCCTTAGCTCCCATTTCCCTCCTGTTTCTCTCTTATCTGGGACAAGAACTTTCTGCATCATTGTGTCTTGTATAGGCTGAGCACATAGTTGATCAACTTGCCAATAAAGAAAATTATTTATACCATGCACTGGTAAGCTTGGTAATTAAAGACCCATGAAAAGCCAAACGCCTCTCCCAGAGGTTAATTTAATTGTGGGCTTGTATCAGCAAACTAAGAGCTTACCTGTGTGAAAGTCTGTCTGTATCCCTGTCAGTATTACTAAAATACCTGAGCAGCGAATGGAAAAGAGGCTTGCCAAGAGCATGGATGCTGTGGAAATCACTGTACTGTGCAGGTCCCTGGAGTGTATCTCATGAGAATAGCCAGGCCAGGGCTTCCCATCTCCCTGGGCAAGAGGTGGATGCTGCAAGGAGCAAATTGAAGGACTAAAGCCTCTTTTGAGAAGTGGTACAGGGCTGGAGATGGAACGAAGGAGAGAAAAAGCAGGAGCAGCAAAGGAAACAAAGATTATGTGCGGTAAAGCAGAACAGAGAGAAAAAATATGGAAAGACGTGAGGAGAGAAAGTGAGGGTAGGAAAAATCCAGGAGTGAAATAGGTCTCCCTTCTGAGTAGACAGGTATTCCTGCAGTTACAGGGTTTGAACGTTCAGTGGAAAGAGTAGAACGAAACCACTGTTTTATCCTACCTCAATTTCTGACATGGGTTGGTCTGTATTCCAAAAGGAGCAGGTGTAGTGAGAGAAAAGAGCTGCTTAGGTGCAGATGGAAAAGGAAGCAGGCACTAAGTCATCCCTAGCTCTGCTTCTGCTGCTGCGTGATCCCATCCTGATAAGAACCTTATTTGACTTCTAAGCTACAACATGGAGATAAGGCAGATGAAGCAGACCTTGAGGCAGCTAGAGCCTACTCCAGTCTGGATTGCATTAATTAAACATTTTCTTGGGTATAAACATTCCCAAAACTAGCTAAAGGTTCAGCTCTGCTGGTGTGGTTGCACCTTCCTAGTTCAAGTGTTACAATGAGCCTAGCTGAAACCAGCATCAGCTCCCAGAGGTCCTGGGCTCTGTGTGGGTGAAGATTATGTGGAGTAGGATGTGTGATTCGGGTACTTCTCAGCCACTTCCTGGAGTATCTGTGGAAAATTCTTGCTCTCTGGGCTGTCATATCTGGCAGTTCTGTGCCAAAATTCCTCTGTGTGAGCAATGCCTCCCTGATTTCTCAGGATCTGGTTTCTTTAGGGACACATGGAGAGGGGCATTTCACCAGCGTGGCTGAACAGGGGCATGTGTTAAGTTTAATGTAACCTGTGAGGAGGTGAGGGCCTGCCTCTAGGCTACATTAAGCAGCCAGACCAAGGGGCAGCCTCCTGGGAAAACAGCTGTCCCAGCTCTCCTGTGTAACCAGGGATAAGCTCTGTGCCTGTTCTTCACTCTCCAGTATCCAAGCAAGTGTCAAAGGCTTCAGATGGAGAAACTCAGCCCAGTCCTTAGTTCTAGAAAGGAAGAAGTACTTAAAGACTTGCTTACTATCAGGAGTGCCTGGGGAGCTCAAAAGCCTTTGTGAGCGTGGCTCTGTCTGTGTGGGTGGAGAGCTGGCACAGAAAGGCAGCAGCAGCACTGAGCAGTATTGATCAACTCAGCACCACTTTTTGCATCTTTTTTTCTTTTTCCTAAAGTTACACTGGCAAAAGTAAACCTCAGCCAATTCCTGCCCTTTTGTCACCAGCCTTCTTACATCTGTTTTGTTGGAAAACAAATGAATATTGTTGCCTTTGTGCTTCAAGAAAACACTTTTCTTAGTGAGCAACCAGAACTTAGCGAGCTTTGGGGAAGTTCAGGTGTGGAGGGGAAGCAGTGTCACAGGGCAGCTCCTGGGGCTGTGTTCTGTGGCCACCCTTGATTTTGGATCCCCACCACTGAGGTTTGATACTGCAGCAGCCCAGATACATGCTGTGCACATGTAAGGGCAGGGGTTTCCCTGGCTTGTTATGCAGGTGTTGGCATCTCAGGTGGGGCCAGAATTGCTGGGGTAGGGAAGGAGATTGCTCTGTGCCTCATGTTCCCCTCTGTAAGGCAGGTACTGGCAGTTCTGACTCTAGAAGAGCAGATTTCCATGGCTGCAGGCACTGGGGTAAGGCACTGTTGAAAGAAGCCCCGTGCTGGGTGCGGCGGGAGGCTGCACGTTTCTGCTTGTTCTGGACTAAGATGTAATTTCTAATCATAGTCTCTTATGTTTCTTTACTTAAATTATCACTGACATGGAAACAGTGATTGACTCTGGAGCCAGGCAGTGTCGTACCTGTCAGCTCTCCCTTCCAGAAGGTGTGCTGTCTCTGAGTTGCTCCTGATGTCATACGTGACAGGCAACCAAGACCCTCCTTAAGGAAGGTTTTTGCTTCTGCATAAGCCTCTGAGACTTGGGCAGCTTCCTGGCAGCCCCACGCAAGCAGAGCCAGCAGCAGTAATGTCCCACAAGCTGCTTTACTCCAATTGCAGCTGCAGGCCCCCCCCGCCACAAGTGCCATCTTACATGGTCAGAGGTGTCTTGGCTTCCTCTCTCAGCCCCACAGATGCAAAGCATATATTCCAAACTCCCTTAAGCAAAGATTAAACAAGGTAACAGCAGGAAGTGGGGGAGCCTGCTAGTACCGACCTGTCCAGGCTCCTGTGGAGGAAGGAAACAATTTTGCTGTGTCAGTAGCAGTGGACGCAGGTGGTAGTGAGCTACTGCGACCTGCAAGGTCTGGTGTGGCACTGGGGTGGCTGCCTATGCTGAGTTTTCCTTAGGGAGCTGACTGGCTCTACTTTGCAAACAGCCCCCATGTCTGCAGCTGAGGGCAGGAGGGTTGTGAAGGCAGGTTGTTTAGGAGAAAATACTCAGGCTTCAATCATGGCTTCATGTTCCTGCGATCACAGCAGCACCATCTCCGTAGATTTATTGATGCCACCACCCCACCTGTGTGCCATGCTTCCTCCCATTCCCCTGTGCCCACCTGGTGTTTCACCAAGACTGAGCTGTAAAGTGGGAGTCCTGGCATGGGCCCAGAGCAGGAAGCCCTGAAGGGCTCTGTTTCTGAGCCTGGTCCTTCCCCCAGTCTGATTTCTCCAGGGGACTTTGGTGACCAGTTCTGGCAGTGCTGTCCCTGCAGCCACGGGCCTGGTGCTGCACAGGACAATGGCAGCTTCTCTCCCAGATGGGTTTCTAATGGCAAAGCCACGGGCTCTGTCCTCCAAGAGCTAGTGGCACCTATGCTGCCCCATTCCCCACCAATCTCCCTTCCTTGCAGGCCCTGGTGTAAAATGCCCTTTCTGACTGGTACTGCTCTGTTGTCACAGAATCACACCATGAGAACACCCACTTGTGAACTGGTTTGGGTTTTTAAAATATCTCTATTTTTTTTAGCCTGATGCTCATAGTGATCTGCAGTATCTGCTGCCTTCAAGTTCCATGTGGTTTCAGTTTTGGTACAAATGTGTTTAGATTTTAGCAAATTAAAGCTGGGGGGAGGGGGTACAGAGCATCTGATCAATTTGTATTTATTTATTTTAACATTTTACTAAATAAAACACAGTAAAATCTCTTGTCTCCTTAGCTGTATGTACCAGGTGGGGACAGTGGGTCCCACAGGCACAGGGGTTGTAGCAGTGCCCATAGCAAGTCCCCAGCCCCAGGAGGGGTTTCTCAGAACGGCTCTGTGCGAGGACTGTGTAACACCCTGGCTTGTTTTCTTGGCAGGGAGAAGGACACTACGTTAGGAGAAATGAATTTTAGCTCCAAAAGGGGCTGTGCTCAGTTCAGACAATCTCCCTGGCTCTGACTCTGTGGGTGCCTCCCAGCTGATGCTGCCCGGCAGAGGGCACATGGAGACCAACCCAAGCTGAGCCTACTTCCAGGTACCTCCACCCTTCCAGGAACATTTTGGGCTAGGGACTGTCTAGGCTGGGAAGGATGATCTGAAAATGATGTAGCTCTCCTGCTACAGGCAAACCAGTGCACCTTCCAAAACAACCACAGAGCCAGCACTTCTGTTGCCTCCTATCTACCAAAGAATCCTCTGTAAGAGGCCTGCTCCACCTCTGCTCCACCACGGCTCTAGCAGTGTCTAAATCTGATCTAATCCTCTGATCTTCCTTAGTGCAGCAGCAGCACAGTATCAGTGAGCTTGGGCTGCATTAAACAAAAGCTGCCTGCTAGGGACTGGTGAGGTGGAGCTTCACTTGGCTTCACAGTGATGAGCAATGTCTTCACAGCCCTTTCCCAAATAAAGCCTCAGCACTTGCTCCTGGCAAACCATCCTTGTCCTCCCCCCTGCAGATGTGAGGCTGGCATCTTGTGGGGCCTCAGAGCCAGCTTTTATTCCCAAGAGTCTTATAAAGCCAAGGCTCTCAGGGACAAGCTGCAGCACCACCACATGCAACCACATCTTCTTCTACCTGGGTGTGGTTAAACTGACTCTGTGCCTAAGCCATGATGCCCCAGGCTCCAGTGCAGGGGTGCTGGCTGTGCAGGCAGGCTGTCTGGGTCCCATTTCAGCACAGGAACCATCAGCCTTAAGCCCACCTCAGTCAGCATCATCAGCCCTTTCAGAACTGGCAGGGCACCCGTGTGCCTTGGGCTCCTCCTCCATTGCTCTCTCCTCCTGCTGCCTTCTCTCCCTCCCTTCTGCTGTGTGAAGGCTCACAGCAGAAAAAAATTAATAACCAGGCAGTTTTAACAAGAATGTGAAAAAGAATAAAAAAGCTTTAATTTAAAAATTAAATTAAAAAAGAGAGAATAAGCAAGAGGCGCTTGTGCCCTTTCCATACCCCGTGCTTTCTATGGTTCCTCTCAGCCACTCCCACCATGGACGGAATCCTCACCCTGTACAGAGCTGGCCCTTGCAGCCCAGAGCAAAGCTAAGAAGAGAACAGTGGAGACTGCAGCAGCAACTGGCCTGGAGAGCCTCCAGGGCCACCAGCAAAATCATCTGGGAAGAAGAAAAGATTTTAAAAAAAAACCCCAGACACCCTAATTACTGAATTCTTATGAGAAAGGTATTAAATAATTTAAATAGTGTGAGGAAAGCAGTGCATCCTCTGTGCTCCAGTGTGTGATAGCAGTAGAACAGTGTCCAGTCAAGCTGCCCCCAGCATGGGGTTCCTGCCACAGTGTTCAGCTGTGGTCTTGTCCAGTGTCAGCCACGTCCCTGATAGTCGATGGCAACAACTGTGCTGCCAAGAGCTGGGGAGGAGCAGAGTGGTCCCCACCAGGAACTTCTCCCAGCCTGTGCTGGCCCATGAAGCTGCTGTTTTGCCCATGGAGATGGTTGGCAGCCCTGCCCTGTGGGGCAATAGCAGCCCAGGACAGAGTCTGTCACCAGCATGGCTGCTCCCAGCTGGGAGTTGCATGTCCCTCCAGGGAGCTCACTGCTGGGGACAGCGGACAGCCCATCCTGCTCTGGGAGCTCATCCTGCTGTGGGTGACTTCCACAGCACCTGTACGGGGCCAGCTCCACTGGAGACTGCATCCATACAGATGGGGAATAATAGTATTTCCCCCATTAACCCGCTAGCCTTGATCTGGGTTTGAACCAAGGATCCAACTACTCCCACTATTCCCTGGCCGCTCCTCCCAGGGTGCTGGGAGGCTTCCTCTGAGCCTGCTCCACAAAGGATGTAAAGGGTTGCTCTACAACTTCATCTCCAACTCACCAAAACCCCAGAGGGGTGTGTGGAGGACTGAGACCTGGGACCATTGAGCAGAGGCAGAACAGGGTAAGGTACAGCTCCCAGATCTCTGGAGAAGCCAGGCCCTAAGGTGAGGTGAGCTAATGAAGACTGGGAATCCTCATCCGCTAAAAGAGGGAAGGGAGGAGATGATAGCCCTGACCCCTGGCATGGGGAGATTCCCCTGTAACACAGACAGGCTGCAGCAGTTTGACCTGCAGGCACTGCCTGTTCTTGCAGCTGATGTCTTCCATCTCATCTACAGGCATCCCTCTGGTGGGCTGGAGAGGCTGTGCTGCTGACTCGGCTCCCTCGGGCTGGGCTGCGGCGGTGGGCAGGGGCAGGAGGGAGGCCCTGCGCCCTCCCTCCTCCCGTGTGCTGCTTGTACCCCGCACCCACGGTCCGCAGGCATCACAGGCTTCTCTCGGCAGTGAGGTATTTGAGTGCAGCAGCCCCGTAGCGCCGAGACAGGTCCTGGTGGAACTCCTCCCGCAGTGTCTGGAGGCAGCCCCGGTACCCTGCACTCAGGCGGAACTTGGAGATGTCGAAGCTGGGGGCGTGGGGCATGTGGATCATGAAGGCGTTGGGCAGGACCAGCAGCTCATACTCCTGGGGACAGAGCAGCAGCCCTTACCATCATCGGCTTGGTGATACCAACATGTCACTGCCCAGCCCCAGCACCTCTGCAGTGCCAGGAGCCCCACACCCACCTGTGCATCCAGCTCCATGATGTGGGAGACTTTGTTCCAGCCGAAGCCCACGAACCTCTGGTCATACCTGGGGCAGTCTCGCCTCACTACAACGTAAGGCTCGAAGTCTGGCTGCCATGCCACGCGGTAGGGCACGGTGGCCGTCCGCCATTTAGCGTAGTCTGTTGGGGCGTGGCCTTTTGGCCACACGTGGTACCTACAGGAAGAGAGAGAAATGAAAGACTGAGACAGGGGGTGCACAGCCCCAAGGCACAAGGATACACAGCTGGATTCCACTTGGATGTGCTAGTCCCTACCTGAAGGTGTAGAGGGAGCCCATGTCCAGCATGGAAAGCAGCTCTGCTTTGGATTTGGGAAAGGTCAGACGGTAGTGCAGGGTCTCAAATGCCGGCACGATGAGAGCTGCCTTCCTCTGCAGCAGCTCCAGCTGTTGGATGGAGTTCCTGTGGTAGTAGGAAGGGTGTGAGGTCTCCCTGTGAGGCATGGCCACAGCCTCCTTCTTCAGCCCCACCAGCCTACCCACCACTCCACACAGGTATTAATTGGTTTTGAGAATTTGCAGTGGTACCACGCAGGGATAGCAGGAACAGGGCAACCCTCACAGCCTTCCTCACCTGCTGGTGTGTGACAAAAGTAAGGGCGAGACCCCAAGGCTGAACGCAAAGGAAACAGTTTCTTCATATTGAGGGCTGCTGCCCGGGCACTTCCTGAAAATTCTGGTGCTTGGGGAGCCCAGCAGGTTGAGCAAGTGCCAGTGGGAAAAAGCCTTACCTGAGGTAATCGTAGAGGCCATACATGGGCAGGAAGTCGATGTCTGTCAGGAAGACGTACGGCGTCTGCGTGTTGGCCAAGGCCACGTTGCGCAGGAGGTTGATGGGGTAGAACTGCCCCTCCTTGTAGACGATGTGGTAGGCGACGTTGCGGCGGGAGCTCAGCACCTCTGAGGCCTGGGCGTAGCGCAGGAACTGCTGCGCCTCGGCGTCCGACATGTACAGCGCCAGGCTGATGGGGCCTGCCCAGTGCTTGCAGATGGCCTCCAGCATCTGTAACCTGGGCAGCAGAGGACACAGCTGAGCAGCAGAGCCGGCCTGCGGCAGCTTCTGAACCAAACCCAGAACCGGGCGCCTCCAGAGAGCCGTGTGCCAGTCACACCCGGTTCAGGAGGGAGCAGGGAAAACTGATAC
Organism: Trochalopteron elliotii; assembly: GCA_024734555.1. Taxonomy (NCBI): domain Eukaryota; kingdom Metazoa; phylum Chordata; class Aves; order Passeriformes; family Leiothrichidae; genus Trochalopteron; species Trochalopteron elliotii. Next base: position 5,135,240 of record JANPWX010000031.1, read on the forward strand.
TCCCAGCTTGGGGTGCTGTTCCTCACTGCCAAATGCTGGCATAAGAATGACGAAATGAGATTCCCTGGTAGCTCCAAAGCTGTGGAGCCTGCCCAGAGGAGTGGAGGTGGGTTCCAACCTCCCACCAGTCCTACTAGCAAGTACCTGTCCATGGAGAGCTGGGCCACGAGGGTGACATCAGTGGGGTCAGGAAAGGCCAGGAACTCATACTGCAGGAAGAACAGGTGGATGCGGTGCTGCATGAGGTGCTGCTGGCGGAAGTCATAGCAGGGATCATCCTCATCCAACTCCTCCAGTGCCTGCTGCAGCTGCAACACCATGAAGGTGAGGGAGAGTAGGAAGCCCAGGGTGGGTGGCATGAAGTGTCTGCCTACCCAAAGCTCTGGGGTTGGGGGCAGAGTGACGGCCAGCCTCACCTGGTCCCTGGGTGGGCTGGGAAGACTGGCACAGCCAAAAAGCTCCCTGCGCAGCAGGTTCCCATCGTACTCCAAGAAGGTCAGGTAGAGGTTACGGAAGAACTCCACGTGCTTATTCTTCACCCGCAGCTTCTTGGGTGAGTTCCAGTGGATCACCTGAGCAGCAGTGTGTCACCCCGGGTAAGGGAAGTCAGCGGCACCAGCCTCCCCAAGCCCTCACGTGCCATGCTGACTCCCCTGGACCTCCAGTGCCTGCACTGTCCTTCAGGCTCTCCCGGTCTCAAAAACGGCGACCCCACCCACCTTGAGATCTGAGAGCTCAGTGTAGCACTGCTCCGAGCGGGTGTGATCAGAGAGCTGCACATTCCAGAAGCAGGGAAGCCGGTACACCAGGGATGGGTCCTGCTTGATCACTGCGTTGAAGATATCCTAGGAGAGAGAAAGGTGAGGGCACGGGTGGATGAGGAAGATCCCCTGTGCCAGCAGCGGATGCAGATTCCCTGTGCTATGGGAATGCAGAAGGACCAACCTGTCCCAGAGGAGGGAGAGTTACCTGATCAGCCAGCGACGTGGAGAGCATGCTCATGAGCTCCCTCTCCGCTGTCAGCCGCCACATCTGCTCCCAGCCCAGGCGACGCAGGCGGTCCAGCAGGAGCAGGATCACCCCTGAGTGCCAGAGAAGGCACTGGGTCACAGAGAGATCCCCCAGCCACTACAGAGCTGGGGCACAGCTGCCTGCATGCCTTCAGCCCCTGGACATGCCACTTCTCTGTGCCCACCCACACAGCCCTGCTGCAGCAGTCCTCTTGGGCCCACCACTTTCCTACTTTACCTCAGCCTCTCCCAGTCTCCCTGTGCCAAGTGCCACCTCAGCTGCCTGTGCCATGAGGCTGCACCTCCCGCCCTGGCAGCCCACACTCACCCGTGTTGAAGCCACGTCCCAGGGCTGGCCATGGTTTGTGGTTCTTCCACAGGTTGCCTAAGTACCAGTCACTTTGGTTCTCCACCAGCCCAATCACCTGCTTTTCTGAGGAAACAGAGGGACATGGACACAGCTCATCCTGCTGTTTGTTCAGAGGGCCCAAGCAAACCCACTGTGCTGGTGCTGTGGCAGGCAGGCAGGCACTGCCACCCTGAGCTCAGCACCCAAGGCCCTGCCAGGTTTCTGTCCTCACCAGAAAACTTTCCAAAGACAGCCCAGAGCTCAGCAATGTCGGTGGCAAAGGTGATGTCTGTGTCCAAGACAATGACCTTGGAGAGGTTGGAGGGTAGTGCCTTGGTAAGTGTCAGCTTCATCAGCCCATAGATGCCGGAGTAGTGCTTGTTGGGGATCCACGACACCTCTGGCTGCAAGGCAACACACCTCAGGGCTGGGCATGGCCATGCCCTTCCCCTGCCTGGGCAGGTGAGCTGCCTGTCCTGGCACCCCATGCACAGGAGGCCAGCAACTGAAGGGCATGCAGAGCTGTGGAGCCAGCCAAGCCTGGAGCATTTCCTCCAGCCACCAGAACCCCCACCTGGACACCAGTGTCTCACTGGAGCACTCAGCTCTGCCACAGAGGCACTGTTACAGCAAGGCACCTCCCCACCCCACCAGTACCAGCCTTGTGCTCCCCTCTCAGCAGCACCAGCAACATGAAAGAGGAAGGGGCGAGCCAGCGATCAGCAAGAAAAGATTAATCACCCTCCATCCACTCATCCTTCTCTGCTGCACCCCTTGACCCTCTAAGCATTGGCTTGGGACAGGGCAAAGGGAGGGCAAAGCACCTGCCTTCAAGTCATCGGCATTGTAGAAGCTGACGTGGACGGAAGGCACCATCCAGGACTGGAAGAGCGTCTGGAGGATCTGGTGGGCCACTGAATCCGTGATGAAGTGAAAGTGGAGAGGGTTTTTCCTGCCAAGGGCAAGCAACATTCAGCATCACAGCAGAATGAAGAGGACACAGTTCCCTGTCCCTCTCATGGGATAGACATCAGCTGAGGGGGCAAATGCAAAAAACCCTCTGGGGGAAACAAATTCCTCTCTGTCCCTGTAAGCAGTGGCACAAGGGATAGAGAGAGGTCCTAGAGCCCCTCTTCAGTACTGCCCCGCTGCAGTAGCTCATCTGAGAACCCCAACCAACAGGCCTGTGGCACAACATCTCCCCATTACCTGTGGAACAGGATGGATTTCACCAGGGTGACCACGTCCCGGCTGGCATTGTGCCCAGCACACACAATCGCGACGTGAAGGAGCTGCCCAAAAACAAACGGCGCCTTTTTGAGACTGGACATCCCCTCCTTGCAGGGGCTGTCAGCTCCTCCCTGGGACCACACTACAGAGAGAGGCTTCAAAACCCAACCTTTCCCATGCAGAAGGAGGCCCTAAGAGAGGTGGGAGTTCCCTAACTCAGAAGTGGGGAGCAGGAGTCTTGCTGCCACTCCTCCTGTCTTCTCTGAAAAAGGAAGATACCTTCACCCACTGAGCACTTTGGAGAGCCAGGATGAGGCCCCAGCATGGCCAGAGCACAGGGAGGACAGTGCCAGGTGAGTTGCACATACATCTATGCTCCACAGGGTCCCAGCCTCCCATCCAACATTCCCTATCACAATGCCACTGTGCCGGTGCCATCACCCACCTCACACTTGTGCACCGTCCGCTGCTTGGGGCAGGCCGTGTGGTTGCTCCTCTCGCCTCCAGGGGGGTCTCTGTCCTCGGCAGAAGCCCCCCACTGCGGGCTGCCCTCGCTGCCCTCCGCCTGAGCCTGGCCGAGCTGCAGGCGGAGCTGCTGATTCTCCTCCTCCACCCTGCGCACCCGCGAGGCCAGCTCCTCCCGCTCCACATCCCGGCTCGGCTGCTCGCCCAGGCAGGGCGGCAGCAGGAGGAAGCGGCCATCTGTGGAAGAGATAGGGGCATGCAGAGGGCACGGCGAGGCCAGGAGAGCCCAGGTGTGAATGGTGGGACAGAGCCACAACTGAGACATCCCAGCACGCCTCACAAGTGCCCAGCCAACATCTCAGCTCTGCTCTCCTGATCTCCAGAGATGTCCCTGGAGATGTCCTCAAGTCAGATACAGCTGCAGTGACTTGCATGGCCAGAGCGACCACCCCAAGGCCTAATCCCCCACTGCTCACCCTCTGTTGCGGACTGACCCTTGATCTGAGAAGGACAAGAAGGACTCACTCACATTCGAGGCTGCCCACAAAGAGGTAGAGCCAGGAGAGGAGAATGGCCAGGGTCACTGTGGCGAGCAGCAACTTCAGCTTCATGCGCCAAGAGCGCAACATGGTGTGCTGGCAGAACATGGGCAACAAGGATCAGGTTGGCAACCCGAGTCCAACTGGCCCTGGCATCCTAGAGCCTGTGAGGGACAGGGAAAAAGAGAGAGGTGTCATCAGTAGACTGCACCCAGGCGTGCCAACATCTCCCCAAGCAGGACATCCTCCATCACCTGCTCCCTCTAGGACAGTATCTGGGCAACTGAAGCAGTGAAACGGACACCCATTACCTCTCCAGACAGCAGACTCCTGCCCATCCTGGAACACTTGCCCCCCACAAGGCTTGTCCTGCCATCTGGACAGCACTGCAGAGCCTGGGGGAGGCTCAAACATGGAGGGGAATGGGGATAGGAAGGAGGTTTCCAAGAGATTTTACCCCAGCTCTGTGCCTTGCACTCTGCCATCCCGCAGGCCTACGGCTCACAGAGGAGGGGAGAGGTAATAATGCAAAGAGGCCCTCCCGAGCCGGGCGGTGGATCCCTGAGCCTACCCGTGGGAAGGCCTCAGTCCCTCCCCCGCCGCCTCGGCTGGAGCGCGGCTCACGCAGGGCCGGAGGGCTCGGGAAATTCCCGCACTCAAGCGCCGCCGCCCGCACACTTCGATGGGAAAACCCCCAACACTTCGGTGAAAGTCGCTCCCGGGCCGCTGCGAGGCATCGGGCGGCCGGGGCAGCCTCCTCACCCCGCCGCGGCTCTGCCACGCGTGTTACGCCGCTTTCATTCCTCCGCCGCCGGCGGGACGCTCCCCCGACGGGCAGAGCCCTGCTCCCGCCCGGGACCCCGCAGACCCTGGGCAGGCAAAGACCCCACGGGGAAGGACACGCCCGTCCTGTCCGCCGCAGCCTGCCCTCGCCCTGCACCCCTGCCCGCGGCTCCGCGCCCTCGGCGCTGCAACATCTGGACAACAAAAGCTGCCGTCGGGCTGAATGGGCCGGATTAGGGTCTGCTCCCCCTGCATACACCCCGCTGGAGCCCATTGATGTGCAGATGCCCATGGGGCCGCGGGGGCTGGAGCCTAGGAGAACACACACCGACCTTCCCCGCGGCCCCTGGGGCGGCTGCAAGCTCCAGCCCGCGGGAGGAATTGCAGATGAATGGCCCCATCCACCCTCAGCGAGGGATACCCAGGCTCTACAAGGGCTGGGGCATGGCCAGCCCACTGGAGATCCAGCTGAGCTCCCGTGGCAGTAGGCACAGCCCCTGAGAGCTACACCCCTTTTCCTGGCGGAGAAGTTGTCTACTGGCATCACAGCTCCCTGCAAGCCAGGCCCGGGCTTGACCTGCTTTTGTGCTCTATGGAGCAGGCCAAGCACAGGCATGGCAGGGAAGGGGGTGCTCACACTTGGAGCACACCAGGCCCAGGCACCCCTTCTCTCTGCCACAGCCACGGGCCATGCTGGACATGGCAAGGCCTCCACACGCTGCTGCCAGCCTGTCTCCCGTCCCACACACTGAGGTTCACACAAAGTTGGAGGGCTGTTCAGGCCAGGCTGGGGGGGGATGGCAGGGGGGCATGGTGAGGAAAGGCCAAGGAGGTCAGCCAGCACCCAGCATTCAGGGAGACTGAGGGGCAGGGAAGCAACTTTAGCACAAACAAAGGAGGGAGAAGGTGATGGCACACAGCAGCACGTATCCTGCTCCCACTTGGCCCCATGGCCCCTCACTGCAGGAATGGTACTCTGTCCCCAGCCTGCAAGTGAACACACAACTAGGATGGCAATTCTGCAGGACCAGATGGGACCAGCAGCAAGTCATAACCTCTCCCAGAGGCACCCAAGGATCCATCCATCCATCCATCCATCTCCCACCTCATAGCATCCCCTCTCCCTTCTGCCAGCCCTTGTCCTGCTCCTCACCTGGCTGCTTGCCTTCCCCCCAGGTGCTGATTTCCTTACCTGCCTCTCCCCTCGCCTCCTCCTTCCCCGGCGCCTCCCAAGCCGGCTGGCAGCCCACTGCTGCTGCTCCCTCCCGGGCCTGCCGTTCCCTGTCCTCCCTTTACTCCTCCCTTCTAGATCTGACACTTTCCCCCTCCTCCCTGCTCTCAAACCCAAGCTCCCCCCGCACACCCCGCCGGCCCCCCTTTCAGAGGAAGAAAGAACAAACAAAACAAGAGATTAAATTCGCTTTCTACTCAAGAGCCCCCAGAGCCAGGGGCGCAGAGTTGCCCAAAGTAAATTGGGAAGAATCCATCCTCCTTCCAGCTCCCTTCCCACTCCCAGGCCTCAATATCCCTTCTTCACAGTGAAAAAAAGGAAGCATCAGGATTATCTACCCCCTTCCTAGCACCTGCCTCCTCCTTTATCGGGGCAGGTGCAGAAGACTTTGTCCTCACTAAGAGATCTTTGGGGGCCTCGGGATGGCGGCAGAGCCCACCTGTTCTCCCCCTCATTGGCAAAGAGCGGCTCCACGGCCGACCTGGGATGCAAATATGGCAAGGGTGGGATGCAGACCTTGCTACTACCCAGAGAGAAAAGACACTGGCCACCGTCAGAGCACTTGCCCATCAACCGAAGAGAGTGCAAGCCCCACTGTGGATTTGAAAGAGAAAGAACTGTTTCCCTGCTGTCTCATCCTCACTCTGGCCCAGAAGAGCAGGGCTCAGTGAAAGGGTGCAGTGTTAAACAAGACCTGCCCAGCGCACTAGGAGTAAGCAGGATGGTGGAAGGAGGAGCAGAAGGCCAGGGCTGGGAATGCTAACTATGCAGAGAGAGGCTCTAGCTGCAGCTCCGACCCCCCGCGCCGGCCCCGGGGCTGGGCAAAGGCGGCAGCCCTGGCCCGGGGGTGTCCGGTGCCGGGAGCGGTGGGAGGAGGCCAGGAGCGGCAGCAGGCAGAGGATTGGGACGCGGAGCGCCTGCACAACGCTCCGCTGCGATGTAAATTGCTTAAATTGCCCCCACCCCAGAGCCCGGGGCGAGGCGCGCCCTGGCCTGCCCGCGCAGCCACAGCAGCGCCCAGGTGGCTGCCCCGGGAGGCAGCTTACCTCCCGCTCGGGCAGCTCCTGCTTGCCCTTGCAGAGCCCCGGTACAACAGGCGGCGGCTCCTCAGCAGCGCCCTTCAGCTCAGCCCTGCCCCGGCAGGGAGAGGAAACACCCGGGCTGCCCTGCTGCTCCTCTGAGGCAGCGGCTCCCCAGGGCAGGGGCCCTTCCCTTTGCTCCCCCGGCCGCCCCGGGGCACACGATCAGCTCCCGGACTCCTCCTGCCCCTGCCCCACGGTATCCATCATGTGCTCCAGCTGAGGCAGTGGCCACGCAGGGCTTACCCATGCTTTGGGAGCAATCCAGACCTCCTGCAGCCCACTGCCAACAGCACTGCTGCAGCAGAGGAAACCGCCTCCTGCTCCAGCTGACCCCCACAGCCTCTCCACACGCTTGTCCTAACCACCACACCTTGTTTGCTCCCAGCACCAAGAGCGAGTGCTTTGAGACCCAGCCAGGCTCTCTCCAGCCAGGGAAGGAACAGGTAGGGCTGCCAGGGAGCACAGGCATGGCAGGGGCAGTTTTAGGGTGTTCATGGGGGTGAGGATGGCAAGCCAGAAGGCAGCCACACAGCCTCCTTTGTGAAACACTAGAAGCACAGCAAGCAGAAGGCAAGGCTGGCAGCAGCTCCTTGGCAAGGGGCACAGTGGGTACCCGCAGCCATGGCACAGCACATAAAGCTTCCGGCTCTACCCGTCCCTGCAGTCATGGCGTGGGGCCTCTCTGCCCTCCCTCCTCAGTCTCCTTGCTCACCAGACAAGCGCAGCCAGCAGTAAGACGAGAGGTTTCCCAATACTGCCGGCTTCCAACCCCAGTGAGGGTGCGGGGCAGAAGTGCTGTTCACAGCAGGTTATCCTCCCTCCCCCACATTCTTCCCAGGAGCAAGTAGCTCCTGCTTCAGCAGGGATCAGGGGACACAGCCACTGGGACAGAAAAAGGCACCCCTGTCCCCTGTCTAGCTGGAAGAAGCTGACAGTGGGTACCAGGAAAGGAGCAGGCAAGACCCAGGTCTTGTCTTATGCCTGGGACACCATGCCTCCAGTGACAACAGGGCAATGTCCAGGGGACAGGGAATGTCATACCAGCAGAGCTGGGCAGCTGCACAAACACCAGTGCGTGCTCACACCGACCTCTGAGGCGTGGGCAGGAGCCCAAAGCTGGCTGTATGCCGGCCACCCTTCCACACACAAGCAACCTTCATTCCTGGGAAAGTGCAGGCACTTTGCTTGCCCCAGGCTCCCCCTGAGAACTGCCCATGTGCTGGCACTCCACTGCTCCAAGATCCACTCTTTTTGCAGGAAACCCCCTTTTCTTTGTAGGCCCCATAGCTGGGCCTGAATGGCCTTCGCTCTCTACGGCTCAGTAATAATCAGGTGAGCAGTTAATGTTTAGGGAGAGCTGGCAGTGGAAATTTTGCCATCACATTACCATGTTTCCTCCAGCCCTGCAAGCACAGAGGGAAGCAGCTCTGTTTTCCCACAGCATCACATTTGGCAGCAAGGTCCATGGTAGGAGGGCTGTCTTAGCCTGTTGTCTCTTCTAGAGCTAATGTGTACCTGCAGAGGGATGCTGAGGCACAACTACACTGTCTGTGGGTACCAAGCCAGAGGTCAGAAGGGGCACAGGCACAGCCCCAGGCTTGCTGGCCCCTCTACTGCCTCCCCCCCAGGCATTAAAAGTGAAAAGTAGCCTGGCTGCTCCCAGTAAAGAGCTGCAGGGCAGCCAGGTGAGAAGTGATTTCATGGAGCTATGGTGCCTGTTGTCTTACCTAGCTGTAGATGACAGAAACTGCAAATTCTTCTCCCAGGTCTCATTTTTGGAACAGTGACAATTTAGCTGACCTGCTTAGACTGCCTCAGTAGAAGCCCAACACAACAGCTTCCCAGGTTTGCAGGAGGTGAGAAAGGACCCAAAAGCCGTGACAAGAGCTGCACAGCCAGACTGGCAACTCAGAAAAGGCACCATACTTTGAAGAGAGGCAACCAGGGACAATCACTTTTGCTCTTACAAAGAGATGGGAGGGGACAGGCTGGTTCCTCATTCAGCAGATCACCTTTAAAGTGTGTACTGCAGCACCCATCTGACAAAGCACCTTATGATTCAGGGTCACCTCCCTGTCCTGCTCCCCATGCCTGAAATGCTGCTGCTTGTGGGGGGCTGTGCCAGCCTGCAGATACCACACAGGCAGTGCAGAGCAGGATAGCTGCAGGAATTTACAGAGGCGGAATGGAATTTGGCCAGGAGAACAGGATTAAAACCCCATGCTCCGGATTACCATGCTGTCCCTCCCTCCCCAGTCTTATGATAAGCAAACCCTAAGTGAGAGTTTCACCTTTGTATTTCCCTGGAAAGAGCAACCTCTGGCAAAACAGCCACCATGTTCCAGAGGTGGGATCCAGCAGCACCCACGGAGCTGGATACCAACACATGCTGTAAAAGGAGGGAGCATACTCGTCTCCCCACTGCCCCCAGACACCACCAAGCTGCTGAGAAAATCCCAGAAAGGATCCTCCTGGGACACCAGGCAGCTGTGCCTCAGTTACAGCTCATTCTCAAACATCAAGCTCTTCTCAGGCCCGTAAGATTACCACACACACAGTTCTGCTGTCCTGAGTTCAGCTTTTTATTCTGCAGAGGTCACACTGAAAAGCCATCTTCTCCTTCTCTGGCAGAACCACAGCACTCAGGGAAGAGGAGCTACAAGTCTCTGAAGGGTGTTGAAGCTCCAAGCTTGGCTGACGCAGAGACTCTTGTCACCAGACTGTTGCCTTGTTTCCAGAGGAAATCAGCAAGCTGAGGCTGGGTCTGACACAGGAATGCCTTGCTGCTTACCTCTTCATGTCTGAAACCCAGGAATGTATCAGGGGAGCAGCTCCTCTTGGCAGGGACTCCAATCACAAGGCCCTGCTAGACACAGTCTGCTTCTGCAGATTCAGTCTCTCTGCCCACAACCAGGCACTGGGTTCAGCTGCCCAGCACAGCTTCAGCCACAGAGAGCATGCAGGGCACATGTGGGGGGACCAGTGCCACAGCAGAATGTGCAAGTGTGGTGTAGGAGGCTTAAGTCTACCAGACATCCTGCGGTGCTTACAACTGGGCAGCTGTATTTTGCCACAACTCTCAGGCAAAGTAAAGGGGGCCCACCCAGACAGCAACACAGCCCCCAAGTGCTCTCACTCCTCTTAAGCCCAAGAAAATGCTGGAAGGATCCCCAGCAAACTCACAGAGGAGGTGTTCAACACACTGCTTCCAGCTTTACCTCCCTGGACTACAAGTCATTTGATGCTAAGAGGATACTCAGCAGGTGAAGTATCAACACTGAGGCCATTTTCTGGGCCTGGTGAAGCTCAAGCCTAACTGAGGACAGACACAGAGGCCACGGAGTCCTGAATCAAATCTCCTCCACATGCCTCCCTGGCCAGCATGGCTTGGCACAGGAGGGACCAGGCCTGGGCACTGTGCAGGAGGACCCCAACTGCCTCTTGAAACAGAAGCAGCAACAGGGGCTGATCTCCAGCTTCCTTCCTCTCTGATGGGATTAGATTTCTACTATCTGCATTTTTGCTGATGTCTGTGCTGCAGCTAATGGCCAGCTCTGAATCCATTAAGTTCACTGTGTCCTGGTCTCTGGATGTGCTACGGGCATCAATACCTGTTCACCCTGCCATTTCCTGACACTTTCACTGCTGCGGGCTTGCAACAGTTCCTGGGGTCAGAGCTGAGCAGGGTCAGCAGCCAGGAGCTCCAGCTTTTATCCAAGTCAGCCTGCAGCAAGCCTCCACCAGGTGCAGCTCTGCCATCAGCACAGCTGAAACACCCAGCAGGCATCATGCCGATATAGCAAGGGAATTTCATCCTGTGTGGTACTGACACCTCAAGCTTCCAGCTAGCAGTGCCCATGGGTAGGGACTAACCCCACATCTATCTCCCTGCTCCCTTGAAATGCTCTTGAACATCCTGCACCAGGCAGTGCTCCCCGGTGGGACAAGGGAGACCATATCCCAGCACAACAGGCCAAACCTACCCCCTATACATGCTTGTCCAGTCTGCATCACCTCAGGCAAAACTAACTAGGTTAATTACAGCAAAAAAGGAGACAAAGGAACTCCAACAACCCCATATTGGCACTGTACCTGGAAAAGCTCACAAGAGGTAGGACACCATCCACCTCTGGGGAAGTGCCAGGGGCATGGCTGTGAGCCAGGCTGTCAGGTGCCTGCTGTGCATTGTTACCAGCAGAACTGGGTAAGTGTTTTTGGCTGAATAGTTATTGATTGAAAACTGCAGTTTCCAGACAGTGCAGAGCTATTTGCTCCTTCACTACAAGTTTTAGACAAGAACAAAATGCTTTGTTTTCCAAGCAAAAAAGTCTCATTTTGCATTGTTTTGTTTGTAATTGAGCTGCATTACATTTAAAAGAAAAGATAAAAGGTCTCTCAAATTTGTCTGTGTTGAGTTTTTCTCCCTCCAGCTTTTCATTTTGGGCACTAAATCAAGCAATTAATTATTTGTCCAGCTCTGGTCTCCAGACAAGCTGAGAGCATCACGAGCCAAAAGGCTGGAGCAGCTCTGCCCAAGCAGCAGTGCTGAGGAGGGTGTTGATTTTTTTTGTGCTGCAGGTTCCTTTCAGGCCTTAGCTTGAGCTCCCTCAGTCCTAGGGGGAGGAGAGCAGGGCCCTGTGCAGGGAATGGCAGGAACCCCATCACAAGGGATCTACCCACCCAGTGGGCAGCAGTTCAGGACACACAAGGTCACTATCACTGCTTGGAGGACATGCTAGGAGCATGAATCATAGAATATCCTGAGCTGGAAGGGACCCACAAAGATCATCAAGTCCAACTCCCAGCTCAGCACAGGACAACCTCAGAAATCACAGCATGTGCCTGACAGCATTGTCTAAATGTTTCTTGAACTCTGTCAGGCTTGGTGCTGTGACCACTTCCCTGGGGAGCCTGTTCCAGTGCCCAGTCACCCTCTGGGTTTTTCCTAATAACCAACCTAATCCTCTGCTGATACAGCTTCATGCCATTGGCTCGTGACACCATGGTCCCTCACTAGTCCTGCTAGTATTGGTCACTGGAGCAACCCTTCTAAATTCCATCTCTCCCAGTGCCAAACTCTAGTCCAGCAGCCAGGCACTCACAAGGCACTGACAAAGAAAGGCACTCCCCCTCCTCTGTGTGAAAGGCAGCTGCACTCACTGATGCAGCAGCCTGGTACCTCTTCCACAAGGGTCTAGCCCAAACTGGGAGCTGTGTTCCAGCAGCCACTCCTATATCTTCCCTGTCCAGAGCTATTCCTGGCACCAATGCCCTCAGTGCCCAAGCGAGGCTGAAAGCAGAGCTCGTTCACACAGGAATGGAACAACCACGCTATAAATAGCAAACCAGAATGGCTCAGGGCAGGCTCTGAAAAACCCGAGCAGCAATAGTGCCATCCACTCAGGGTGCCCTGGGCATTTTGTAAGACCAGAAGTGATTCTGAGCTACAGAAAAGCTTGCACATTGCCAAGAGGCTCTGATGACACTGTGGAGGAAAAACTGCTGTCCAGGCTAAGACACAAAACTTACCTGCAAAAAAACATATAGGGCATCTTGCAAACTGGAAATGAGGTAGTGACTGATGGGGGCAAAAAAAAGGAGGGGAAGTGGATCCCAGAGGGAAGGCAGTTCCCAAAGCCAGGCAGTGGAAAGGAGAATACACCCAACATCCAAACCCATTACTAGCCCTCCTCCCTTCCTGCTGCTCGTTGTGTTCCTGTCCCTGGGGCTTCTCACACTGCTGAGCTAAACCTTGAACTTGCACACTAAAGGACAAAGCCAGGGAAGAAACAGCATAGCTCAACTCAACCAAGCAGCAGATGAATGGCTGAGGACAAAAGCTCCTGTCTTCTGCAATCCACAGCAACCTCTGTGCAGTGCCCAGCCTGCACCAGGAGAGGTGTAAGAGCTCAGACCATCCTGTAATCAGGTCTTCCAGGATGCTTTCAGGAAGAGTCTTACCCTTTCCACCACACTAATCCTCATTACTCCCTCTTCCCTCCTGGTGCCTCCATCTGGATCCACAAATACTCCACCTTCCCCTTCTCACTGACACCACATGTCCTATAAAGGGAGATCTCAGCCTCCCCAGATGAGAATACGACCAGCCTCATGCAGCACCCACTGCCAGGCACCAGCCTCCCACCCTTGTGAGGGAGCCCTGCTCCTTCAGCAGTGCTGCAGCACCTGGTCATACACTGGGAATAAGAGCACAGAGGAGACTCCTGGAAAATCAAGAGAGGGTTGTATGCACAGGGAAGGCACACACCTGAACCAAACTACCTTGCAAATAAACACATAGGCACATGCACAAAAGGAAGCAGTTGCTTCTTCTGACAGGAAGGTTATTTTGTCAGAATAGGAAGACAGCACTCAAAAAAAAAACCAAAAGAAAAACACCAAACCCCTGCTTTACTGCTCCTGAGCACCAAAACCAGAGAGGAAACAAAAAGCAAAGCCACTGCTGACTACAAACCCACCTCGAGAATTCTGCAAGCCCACAGCTCGCTTTGCTTCTCCCCCATGGCTCTCCTGTCACCCCTCACCCTTCCTCCTCAGCACAGCAAGCAGGAAAAGAGGTAGAAGTCTCAAGTTTGGCCAAGTTTCCACTCAGGGAACAGAAGCTTGATAACAGACTGGACAGGATGTGAGCACCCATTAAGGAAGAGGATTAGTAACCCCTAAATCTGCACAGTTTGGAGTCTAAGCACTTTGCTCTGCTCTTTAATTAAACCATGGAGTGCAAAGATTGCCAGAAGGTAGAGAACAAGGAGGAAGAAGGAAAGGCAAGAAGAGGCTGTGGTTTAAAGGTTGTTCCTTGCGGCTTAAATGCAAGGAGGAGAGTGTCACTAGCAGGGATGTAGTGCACCTCAAGTGCTTTATACTGGGCCTGTTGAGCATCCTGTTGCCTTCCCTGATCCAGTCTATGGGAGGGTCAGGGCAGGATGAAGGGCAAACTGCATGCTGGCCTGGGGATGACGAAGGAGGGAGCAAGGAGATCTATCAGATTGGATAAAGGTGGCAGCTTTGTCTGGCTGGTCATGACTCCCCTCCTGAGTCTCCTGCCTCCTGGGAAAAAATATGAGTGCCAGAGCACATTTGTCTCCACTTCACACACCTGTCTGCACAAAAGGGCCTTGTTCCAGCACTTATCTGGCTTCGAGATGGGGAGGCGCCAGAGCCTCACCGCCCTGGCACCCGGGCGGGACGTTCAGCTCCATGTCGGGCTTCTTTGGATCTGCCTGGCAGGGGAAAATTTCCTGACACAGGTAAAGAGGGAAACGTTTTAGCAGAGCCCAAGACAAACAAAGCAGTTCAAATAATGCTCTGCTTCCCTCAAGCTGTGCTCAGGCGCACGTGCCCGTGCAGAGTAGGCAGCAAGCCTGAGGCTCCAGAAGCTACCTGAGCAGTGAGGACAGGAGCCCCACAGCACAGCACGGGGAGAAGGGCAGCTGGTGCCAGAGCTGGGAATAGGAGTGCCAAGGAATGGCCACACCTCCCGAAATGCTCTGCCACCAGCTCTGCCCCACCAGACCAAGGCAGGGGGTTCGTGTGTGCAGGGGCAGCCTGTCACTCCAGCGTTCCTCTCTTCCCTCACTCCTGTTCTTTGGAATTCCTCTCCTCTGTTTGCTTTGTTTCAGACCTCAATGAACAGGAAGAAAAGGGAAGGAGCCTTGACAAATCCGATCAAGGCGCAGACATGCTGAGGCTCCCTCCTGCTGGCATGCCAAGCCCTACACTAATGAGGGGCAGGGAAAGAGAGGTGGCCACTGAGAACAGTGGCCCCAAAGAAACACTTGATGTAATGGACAGAGGGAAAAGAAGCTGCTAGGACAGAACAATGCCAGCACAAGCTCCCAGCCTTCAGAAGGCAGTCTTCCCATTTTCCCTGGCCCAGAGAGCTTTTCCAGCTCCTCAGTCCAGGTCCCAGCGACTTACTGCCCACTACACAAGAAATAAGCAATAGACCATAGTATTGTTTGGGGAGAATGATCCAGACATGCACACTCAGGTAAACAGCCACAGAGATGGGATCACACTTCATTCAAAAGATTGCTGTGGAGAATCTGGTCCTTCCCTCCAGAGAACTGGGCTATGGGGGCTTACAAGTGCCAGTGCTGTCTCCAGAGCCTCCCACAGGTCCCAAATACCCAGAGAGCCAAGCCCTTCTGCTATGCAATTATCCCCTGTTTACCGATTTAGAAGCACTAAAACAGCAAGGGAGCAACCACATGTAAACCATCCACTTAACATACACGATAACTAACCTTTGAAGGCTGCCAACGTTGCAGGAATGGCTAGGAACAGCTGGAGAAGTTGGCACAGCCTGGTGGTGCCCGTGAGGACCCCCCTCTAACCAAGGATTCTCAGCTTGAAGGGCAGATAAGACATCTCAGCTGTACTTGAGAGTTTTGGAGCTTGCTGTCACCTGAAACCCAAAAGACAGTCACGTGAAGAGCTACGGCATAGGAGAGCTCTGAGGACAGGCCCCTGCACATCCGAGAGTCACAGATAAGAGCACCCAACACCTTAGTCCTGTCCCTGTCCTCCAGCCTGTCACAAAGCATGGCTCAGTGTCAACCAAGGCTACCCAGACAGCCCAGGGGAGAATGACTACCTGCATGCTGCATATTCCCAGTCCCAGTTCACTGCACTGTCCTTGGCACGTTCCCACCCAGGCAAGGAGGGCTGTACACATGTCCCCAGAAATGCTGGCAAACCCACAGCCACCATTTTCCATCACAACACATGTGAGTCCTCACACCAATCCTTCAGCAGGATCAGGAGCTGGGGGAGGGATGCAAGTTCTCAGGCTCCCTCCCAAACATGATAGTAGCAGCAAGTGTCTTAACTTGTGAGGCAATAAAAGGGTTAACTATCATGTCCAGTAACCTGAGCCCCCGTGACATGCTCTGGGCAGGCCCATAATGGCAGTTAGGAGAGTCTATCCAAATGGATGCATACAGGGAGAGAGAAGGAGTAAAGGCAGAGGAGAGAGGAAGCAGGCAAAAAACATCAAGCATGCAACTTGTGCTGAAGAGAGCAGAGCAGTCTGCACATGTTACTCCTCCTCAGAGGAAATCCTCTTCCTCTGCTGGGATCTTGCCAGGGCACCCCTTTTCTCCAACTCCCACTGCGTTGGGCACACATATTCCACAACTGCTGGATGAAATAGATAAGCCCTTCTCCCAGGAGGCTAGAAGGATTCTTAGCTCCTTATCAGGAGAAAGCCCAAAACAGAAGCACAGACATATTAATATGCTGGGGCAAAGGAATCAGAGAAGAACTGGGAATTTTCTTTTAAAGACCCTCTATCCACACATCATTGCTCAAAGATGCAACAGGAGCAGGACCTTAAAAGCAAGTAAAAACCTACTAAAAGCATGTATCTGGTCTGTCCCACCTGTTTTAAAAGCCCAAACAGAGGAACCAGTGTGCAATGTGCTGTATTCCTGCACCCCTCTAGCCACAGCAAACCCCAGGCCAGCCTGGCACAGCACAATACAACAGAAGGGAGGTGACATCAATCCCAACAAGGGTTGGAAATAAAAAATAGTAACAACAGCTGCTACCTGAACAGCGAAATCCAGCAATTCCAAGAGTGAAGTACAGCACTGCACTGTTCAGCAAAACCCTTCTTCAGCAACAGGGACCAACAAAACTTGTGCTTTGTGAGTCTCCATCAGATTCTGGCTACAAGGTGGCAGGCAGTGAGAGAGGACATAAATGGACTCTACAGCACATGTCAGTACACAGACACCAGTCTCCTGCATCATCCCCACTCTGCTTGTCCTGATCGGTCAGCTCCTGCCTCAGACCAAAGGAGTCTAAAAGGGGAAACTCAAGAGATGGATACTTCTGGAGCAGTAGGAACAGGATATGAACCAGAGTGCCAAACCCTCCTGGCACACACCCCACAGCCCTCACCCAGGTGCTACCAAAGCTTTATATTTCCAGGGAACGGTTCGGCAGGTAAGAGCCAAGTCGCTCCACCTGGGCTAGGAAGCAGAAGCTGCTGGCAACAACACTGAGTACTTTCAACAGCAAAAAGTTTGAAAAGCAAAGGCCCCTTCAGCAGAGATAGTACTGAGTGGGGAGAGCCAGATATGTGCCTGTCACACAGCAGCACTGTCCACTGGCATCTACCACAGCATCTCTGGGACAGCAGAGCTGCCATTCGCACATGGCCAGAGCCTCTTCTCCAGGATGGAGCCCACATCATATGGCCACAACCCAGCCACCAGCAGTTATTTACACAGCACCACACACAGGACCTGCAAGATCTGCAGCATGGTGGGACCAATCTCCAGGTCTGCTGCCTTCTCCAGGTGAGGTCATAGGAGCTTAGGGTGACACTGGGAGAGAGGAAGGTCAGAAACCACCAGCAGTTACCCCTCACATGTCCAAAGCAGTTGCAGTACCCTCTTCCTCAGGGCCCAGCTGTATCTCTCCCCTTGGAGTGTTTCCATCAACTCAGGCCACCAGAGAATTGCATGTCCAAAAGTTTTTTCCAGCTGCATCACATGGTTATTAAAAGACATGGCCTCTCCCTTTCAACCCTTGGCACAGGGAGATTTGAGTATTACAGGAGAGACTGCACATTGCTAATGAATCAGGGAAGGGAGTTATCCAAGTAACAATCTGTGGCTCTAAATGGCTTTCTGGAAAAGGCATCTGGAGGCAGGAGGCAGTCAGTATCTCGCAGCAGGGCTCTGCACACATTGCCAGACATGTTGTTCCTCCTGGGAAGCCAAAAAGAGTCTTTCTCCAGAGATGCCAAGTCTGAGCTAAGCTGGGAAGGGCAGGAGCACCCTGACAGAAAAGAGCAACAAAATGCCTCCAAGTCAAAACACATTAAAAGGCCCCTTAAGCTTGTTTGACCTGGCCTTGTGAGGCAATTCTTCCTGTCAGACTACTGCTCCAAGTAACAGATCTGACAGCAACACTTCAGAAACTTAGGTACTACTCCACCAGCTTCCCCTGCCAGCTGTTGCATTTCCAGATGCCAGGAGGGCTTTCCAAGATCAGAAGTACAAGCTACCACCACCAGCATTGCCATGCTCAGAACCTGGTGTGCTTCACTGCCCTTGTCTCCTAATTTGGACAGAGATTTGGCGCTCTCCTGAAAGGTGTTGGCCTCCAGTGGGATATCATGAGTGAATGAGGCCTTCCATTCTAGGCAAGGTTCATGTAACAAGGACTAAAATACTCCCTGGACATGCTTCCAACTACAGTTTATTTGGAGCAATTCATAATTTATCCCTAGCTATCCCAAAGTATTGGCTGAGCTCATCCAGAAGCAAAGAAAATACATAGCCAGACCATGGTGTGAGAGCTGAGAAGGGCAGGAAGGGACACCCTAAAGAGAGGGCCAGAAAGGCCATCTCATTCTTCATCACACCTGCTCGCTTTCAACCACAGCCAAAAAGATCCACATCCCCAACCTCATACTGCCAGACTACTCCCCTTCTGGCAGGGGAAGGTCAGCAGGAAGACAAGGCTGGGGAGAATATGCACTTCTCACCCCAACTACCCCACTCTCAAGACACAACCAAGCATCAATATATTGAGTGCATCCTCCCACATCCTGCTCCCCTGCTCCAACCCTGGCAGGTACTGTAGGAAAACATCCTCACCCCAGCACTCTGAAAGGTGTGCTTTGAGGCTTACTTAGGATGAACTGCCTTATAACCACGGCAGTGCTGCACCTGAAGTCAGGCTTTCCAGAAATGGCGTGGTCTCATGGATCTGAGCAAAGAGCAAGACACTGGCAGCCAAGCAAGCTGGACTTCAGCACTGTACCCACAGATGGGCTGGCAGAACATTTGCTTTTTTTTGGTTTGCTTCTTTTCTTACCGTTAGTGCTGAGCCTGCACCCCTCATCATTAGAGCATTGGAACTATTTGGCCTCGGTTACAGCCGGTGGATTTCCAGTAAGAACAAGCCCTCAGCACCCAGACTGACAGTAAGCACTTAGGAAAGAGTTGCTCCTACATCATTCTGGGCACAGTCAAGAAAGAAACTAGTCCCCCAACCCAGCCTTACACATCCTGCTGCCACACACACCATGGGCACCATAAGCCAAGGCAATTTAAGTCTTGCTTGGTCTCATGGACTTGCTGCTGCTCTGAGAAGTTCCCCGTCCACACTGCTCCCTTGCAACATATTTACCATAAAAAGGCAGCATGATGCTATTCAAACTGTCCTCCAAACCCACTTGCTGCAAGCAGGAGATGAACAAAAGGGGACATGAGAGTTGGTGGGATTTTGGGGGCAAAGGGTGAAGAGGAAGCATCTGCCAAAATGCTCCTTACTCGGGGACAGAATCTAGCTGTGCTGTTCAGAGTAGCCCAAGGACTTTGTGCATCAAGCTTCACCTCTGGCTGAAGACAAGGTGTCTTTGGCAGACTCCTAGGCAGCCGGCTCTCAGATTGCTGTCTGGCAGAGCTAGAGCATCTCCTTGAAGAAGAGCAGCTCTGGCAGTCTGCACTGGATATGCCCCTAGAGTCAGCAGCAGCACACACCTACCCCAGCAAGCTGTGCCTGGTGACCTCTGTCACGGGCTTGGGGTGCTATCTCACCTGCCTTCGCACTTACAGTAGCAGCCCAGCCACCGTGAAATTCAGAGAAACTCGCAGGTAGCACTGCATGTGAATGGAAAGTTGGGTCTAATCCATGTGATTCTGACTAAAAAGGTTTGTTTAGCGCCAGACTGCTTGCCAGCGGTATCTCGTGCCCTTTTTGAACTCAGCCTGCTGGAAAACAAACCCTCGGGGGAAGAGGAGAGATCAGGAAGGATAAAGTGCCTGCCCATGCAACTGTAATTCCCGCCGAGGAAGCCGCAGGCACACACTGTGCCCATTGTGCGGAGGTAACCGGACAGGAGGAAGGAGGGGCGGCTCGGCCCAGCTCTGTGCGCACCCGAGAGGCCACGAAGCGCCTCCTGGCCCACGGGCAGCGCCGATCTTTGCCCTGGGCAGCGTGCGGAGCCAGGCCCGACTGCGGGCAGGGGCGCTGGCCGGCAGCCTCGGCTGAGCGGGAGGCAGAGCCGAGGCAGGGCACGGCACGGAGAGAGGGAGGTCGCGGGACCGGGCACAGGCTGGAGCCACTTCTGCAACAGGCTGCAGCCAGGCGGGCCCCGTGCCTCCCTCCGCCTGCGAACGGGGACACCCCGTGCTAGTGCGGCAAACACGGAGCGCAGCGGGGGCCGTGCGAGTCCTGCGTGCATTCCGGGAGAGCCCCCACTGCACGGCCCGACCACCGCCCTTCTGCTCCCCGCTGCGGTCCCCCCGGCCCCGGGCGGGGACAGACACTGTCACGCACGGACGCGAGGATGAAAGCCCGTCCCCAATGCCCCCCAACCTTTCCATGCCCCCCGGGCAGCACCTCCCCTGCTCCGCACCCAGCGAGAGGGCACGGGCCGTTCAGCCCCGAGCGAAGCGGGGCTGTCCCTGCCTCCGCGGTCACACCTCATCCTTCCCCACGCAGTGCCCTGGCCAGGTGCAGAGCGAGGCTCCCCACTGCCGGGCAAGCAGAGACCCGGGTGCCCATAGGAGCCCCCGGCTAGGACGGGGGCTGCCGCACGCCGCTCCCCGGCGGGTGACGAAGGGGCAAGCGCCGCTCCCCGGCGCCCGCTCTCATTCCCCAGCGCCACCGGGAACTTTTTACGGGTGCCGCAGACAGCCCCGGCAGCTCCCCCAAGCAGCCTCCTACGGACGGGCGGCCGGTACCCCGCACACCGCCCCCAGCCGCCCCGCGGAGCGCCAGACTCACG
>JANPWX010000031.1:5160701-5179556 GCA_024734555.1 Trochalopteron elliotii
GCTGTAGCGGCTCTCCTCCCTTCACAGGTCGCTTCTCGGACTCGCACGCGCTGTCGGAGCTGGGTAAGTGGGCAGCGGGTTGGGGCCGGTGCTGTGCCCTTGCCCGGGTGCGTGCGAGTCTTGCTCCCCGGGCCCTGATTTTGTCCATGACTGGCTGCATTCTCGGGCAGATCTTTGGAGGAGTCTGCACGTCTTGCTCCCCTCCTTCCCTCGTCCCCTGTCGGGCACAGAGGCAGCAGGGCCGGTTTGGCTTGCTTTCTGTACATCCATTCTGCGTTCTTCTCTTCCTTTTCCAGTGTACTCTGCCTCCAACCTCCTAGTGCTGTTAAACGACTGGATTCTCCGAAAGGACCTGCAGAAAAGCCTGCCAGTGGTAAGGCTGGAGTGTGTCGGAGGAGGATTTGGGATATGCTTTTCTTCTTGCAGGAGCTTTCAGGGAGTGTCTGTAGAAACCTAACAGGTCTTTGCTGTGGCCTCTCTTTGTGGTCAGGTATGGAGAAGCCAGAGGCAACCTCTGAATGCAATTAAAACAGCAACCCTGTCCCTTAGCTCCTGGGTTGGAGGTGTGGCCAGAGCACTCCCTGGAGCACAGAAATCAGGCCCTGACTTGGACCGGAAGCTTCATAGGCTTTTTTGAGAAGCACAGAACTTGAGCTAGGTAGAGGTGTTGGTGAATAAACCATTGCTGTTTACACAGCAGTGGCTCTGGAGCACTGAAGTTCTGATTCCACCTGTCAGACTCTTCCTTTGCATATTGTATTGAGTAAAACAAAAGTAAGCGCCTTGCTACTGTGTCTCTCTTGCATGAGCCCCAGGCTGGCTCCCAGCATTGTTAAATCCTTTGGGGAATGGGGGAGAGGTTGGTTTTTTTTCCAGACAGGGCTCTTCTGTTACAAACCTGCACAGTGTGTGGGTTGGGTGTAGGCAACTCCCTGAATGGAGCATCAGGTGCATAACAAATAGAGATGCAGAAGACTTGCTTCCCTGGTTAGAATTGAATAGAATTTCAGCTGTGTTGTCTTTATTGATGCTTTTCAGTGGATCAAACCTTGTGGTTGACAGCAGTAGTAAGTTCCTATGTAGAGAGCAGAGACATAGACTGGAAGAGCACCCACTGTCTTGGGGTTCATGCCTGAAATATAGACTGATGCTGTGTTCAGCCAGCATTCACTCTGGTGTGGCTGTGGACACTGGGTGCCCTTCCCTCTACTCTAGGTACACTCTCTCATCAGCTCTATCCAGAGAGGAGGTTGTCTTGTGTCTTAGCTCTGGGATGAGGAGGAGGGGAGAGTTTTGCTGTGGAGCTCAGGCACAGTGCCACAACCCAGGAGGCTATCCTGCTGTGTCAGTTGGGGTAGAGGCAAAATAAAACACAGATGTGATGTTCTCCCTGTTTTTGGAGTAGTGATACTCCATGTGGTACTGTGATGAACTCCATGTGATACTGTGATGTCTCTTGCTTGGAGATAGATAAGTGGGCTTGTGTGTAGGCTCCAGTCACAGTGAAGACATTGCTTTTCGCTTCTGGAGCTGTGACTTCCAAGGCCACCCCGTGCTTATTTCTGAGGGTCCCACCAGACTGGGCTGTGTTTCTGCCTTCTTTAACTCCCGAGCAGAACCTGCATCCTGTCCCCCTCCTCCCCTCTGTGTTTTGCAGTCGCTGCCCCAGCAGAAGCTGCTGACCTGGCTGAGTGTGCTAGAATGCGTGGAGGTCTTTGCAGAGATGGGGACAGCCAGGGTGTGGGGGGAGATGGGCCGGTGGACCATCATTGTCCTCATCCAGCTGGCTAAGTAAGTGCTGCGGGCAGAGGGGAAGGGGCAGCGTGCGCTCGGAAAGGGGACCTGGAGGGCGCTCCATAGTACTCCAAAAAAAATCCCACACAGGACTGAGCTGCCAGTCCCTGAGGCTGGGGGAATTTGGAGCCCCACAGTTTACTGGATTCTGTGCCACAGAAGGGAGCACTTACACCTCTCGCCTTGCCAGTTGCTCTGAGGAGACCTGAGTGTTTCCCTCTTTTGTGGAAGCCATCTCTCCAGTGTAAGAGGTGCCCAGCTCCATAGTCTGGTATTGAAGACTTCCACGTGTCTGTTCACAGAGCCATCCTTCGTCTCCTGCTCCTGCTGTGGTACAAAGCTGGCATCCAGATGTCTCCTCCCATCGTGCCACTGAACAGGGAGAAGCAACAGCCTCTCCACCCTGAAGGTGAGCCCATGGTGTTGTCATCATTGGCTTGGTGCCTTGCTGAGCCACATGCCTTGTCCTGCTAGAATTACTCATCAGAGCAGTGGCTTGTGCAGCACATGGAACCATAACATGTCTGTACTCAAGGCTGTGTTGAACTTTCCATTCTTTGCAGAGGACGAGTTAGCTTAGTGGCAGGGTTGTCTTACTATCTGGAAGGAGGGGATGGAGAAGTCTAAGCTGGGAATTTCTGGGTGAACCATGAATCAGGCTGCATGGAAAGAGGCCCTAGACCTGGGCAATGTCAGGCAGGTTTACCTTTTCACCCTCTGCCTACTGTTAGGGCCCACAGAATGGTCCAGTTTGCACTAAATCAGCCTTTCAGTCTGCTCTTCTCGGTGGCAGCGTAGGGCAGGGTGCTGCTGCCAGTCTGAGGTGTGAAGTGTATTGCTTTGAAGCCTGACCCCTGTGGCTGCTCTCTTCTGCAGGCATGGAAGACAGCTCCTCAGGGAAGGATCAGACCTATGTTGGCAGGCGTTCCAGCCGTGTTGTGCGGTCTCTACAGAGCAGTAAGTAACCGAGCCTGTTTCTCAGCCTGAGCTGTGCCTTCATGGATGACATGGGTATGAGCAGTAAAGGGTGGAACCTTGCATTGGGACATATCTTGCCACTCACTGGGCGCACTGTGGGTGGGTGGAGAGCAACCAGAGACATGCTGCAAGGCTAGCACTTGAAGTGTGTTTTCCCAAGTGAGCCGTGCAACAGAGGCAGCTCTTCATCGTGGTTATGCTTTGAGGAGCACGGATCTTACAAGTACCTCTTCAAGCTTTCCTGTTTCACACCTTCACAGGGCAGATAGCAGGGGAACATGATAGGAAGGTGTCATGGTTTGGGGTGGAATAGAAATAGTTTTCTTCCTGGTAACTGGTACAGTGCTGAGTTTTGGATTTAGTATGAGAATAATGTGTATAACATTATTATAACTGATATTGTAGGTTGTTGAGAAGTAGTGGTTACTCTAAGTCAAGGACTTTTCAGTTTCCTGGGCTCTGCTAGTGAGGAGATGCACAAAAAGCTGAGAGGGAACATAGTCAGCATGGGTGACCTGAACTGGCCAAAGGGATCTTCCATACCATAGAACATCATGCCCACTGTATAAACTGGGGAGTTGGCTGGGATGGGCCAATCGCTGTTTGGGAATGGGATGGGCATCAGTCTGGGGATGGTGAATGGTTGTACATCACTTGAGTTTCTTGGGTTTTGTTATCTTCCTTTTTGTTGCTGTTATTACTGTTATTATTTTTGTTATTTTACCTTATTTCAATTAAACTGTTCTGTGTCAATGCAGGAGTTTTACCTTTTTCTGATTCTTCTCCCCATCCAACCACCTGGGGGGGCGAAGGGCTCCAGGTGGAGTGAACTAGCAGTTGTGTGATACTGAGTTTCCAGCTGGGACAAAACTTTTGTGTTAGTAACCAGACCTGTTTGTTTCAGCCCCTTCCCTGCAGTCGCGGCACTGGGGGTCCCCCCAGCAGAGGGAGGAATCGCAGAGCCGAAGAGTGGAGGAGATGAACCAGCCTCCCACTCCTCTGGGTCTCCAAGAAACCATCGCAGAATCCATCTACATCACCCGCCCCCTGCTCCACCGTATCCTGCCCTTCTCCGTGCGGGCTCCCACCGCTCGCGGTGCCAGCAGAGGGTGCTGCGGGCTCGGCCCGGGTGCAGGGCAGTGCCTCGCCGGCTCCACTCCCTGCGCGGCTCTGCTGGGGCAGGGGACTCGGCACTCTTCCCTTTCTTAAAATTTGGTGGCTGGCCTCAGCTGTGGGTGTGGGTGCAAGTGGGCGTGGGTGTGGTGGACAGCTGTGGAGCTGTGGGTGCAAAGTCCTCCAGCCCTTTTCCCTGGGGCCCCCAGCACTGCCTTAGGGTGTATTCATCTGCACTTGGCAGAACTTTGTGGGTACACAGGCCGTCACTTCTCTGCATGCCTCTTGTTAGGAATCTCTCATCTTTTCATTCCTTGACTGTGTGTTCCTAGTGTTGAGTTTAGGAGTGTGGGGCCAGAGATCGTGGAAGCCTTGGCTCCTCTCAGCAGTCCTGGACATCTCGAGGTCAGTCTGATGAAGAGTCTTTCTTAGTGCTTGGTTTGGTGGTGGCTGGGCATCACACTTCCCCATTCCCCAGTCCTGGGCAGGCCCTACTGAGAGAAGTATGCACCAGGGCTGGTCTTTAGCTTGGAGATTGACGCATCTTCTACAACACTTACAGTGCTCTCTGTTCTGAGCTGGTGCTGCGTGGAGCTGAGTGTGAAGGGCTTTAGAAACCTGCTTTCTTTCCCCTGCTGGCTGCTTCAGCTGTGACTTAGCTCTCTGCCCTCCTCCTTCCAGTCTGAGTTTGCTGAGTGATCTGAAAGACCTGAACAGGCGAGAGCGGGCGGAGCTGAGGCGACGAACCATCCTGCTGCTGTACTACCTGCTGAGATCACCGTTCTATGACCGATACTCAGAGTAAGAGGCCCTCGCTGGGCTTTTGCTTAAAATTCCCTTTTAACTGAAATAGCGTCAGAGGACTGGGCGAGTAGATCTGAAGATGTGTGGGTGCCTCTGACCAGGTTAATCTGAGCCCTTGTGTAACAGCTGCCATTGCTGTTTGTGTGTTCAACAGCTGGGGCAGGAGATGTCCAGCTGGACTTGTTCATACTCTCTCCCTTTCTAGGGGCAGGATCCTCCTCCTTCTGCGCTTGTTGGCTGATTATGTGCCTGGAGTTGGCTTCATCACACGTAAGTGGGTCCCACACTTACATCCCCATTTCTGTCTGGTGAAGAAAAACGGGGGCTGTCGAGAACATTTGTCAAGTGATTTCCAGTCCGGGGAAGGAATTGGGAAGTCCCTAGAGAGGTTAGCACTAGAGCACCCTGTGTTGATGCTTGAGTAATTTTTAAATGCTGAAAGAAAATATTAATTCCTTCCTAGCTTGATGACAGAGGTAAACCTCTGTATGGCCTGAGGCTGCAGAGCTCCGTGTCTGTCGCCTAGGCCTGTTCTCCTGGGCTTCCTTTCTGCACCTCAGCTGGTACACCAGGGCCCCAGCTTTGCAGCCCTGTTCTGAACTCTCTTCCTTGATCCCTAGTCTGCAATGTGGACACGAGGGGTAAATGGGTGCCTGGAAGTATTGAACCAGGCAGAAACTGACTGTAAATCAAAAGGCCAAACCAGGGCTGTGTTCTAGTTCTTCACCAGAGGATCCCTTCATTATAGGCCAGCATTTCATTTCCCCCCACTCTTCTTCCCCTGATGATGTAGATAATCCTTTTGTGGAGTGATTCATGGCAGTGATGTGACATTACATCAGCCCGGCATCATGGGATTGCCCTTTCTTTGGGGAGGTCAGAAAGCTGTCTAGTTCAGGGAACGCTTCCTCCAGTTAGTGATTTCAGAGAGGCTTTGGAGCCTGCATTAAGCCCTGTGCAATGTAAGCATTTTTGCTCTACAGCAGATGCTTCTATGTTTGCACCTGCTCACTATTGCTGAGTTATCTTCCCTCTTCCCTGTCACAGCAGTGTTCTGACTCTCTGCATGTGGGTTTTCCCCTTGCACATTGTAGACCCCCTTTCCCACTGGAGTTTGAACATGTCAGCTTTGAGGGAGTGGTTAGTGTCCCACACCATGGCCATGTTGACCATATTTCACACCCCTCTTGGTCCTGCTCTGATCTCTGGCACCACATTGCAGTGTTGCCTTACATCTTGGCAAAAGTAACTTCTATTCTTGGGTTCATGAGTTGTGTTAGTGAAGATTTGGGGTTGTTTGGATCATAATGAGAAGTGAGGGATATACCCCATAGACACACAGCGTTAAATTGTTGCCTTTCTACATGTATGATCTCTCTGTTCTTTTGTTTCAGGGCCACTGATGGATTACTTGCCTGCTTGGCAGAAAATCTATTTCTACAACTGGGGCTGATAAGAGGATGATTACTCTCTGCTAAAATCATGGCTGGACATTCCTAAGGAGGGCAAGCGGGCTGGGGGAAGGATGTTGATAATGTCTACTTTTCAGTTAAATCATAAACGAGAAGCTCCTGTTCTGCAGAGCGGGGAGGGGGTTGTATGTGATTTTTTTAACAGATCTAGGCGTGAATGATGGACACTAAATACGTGGGGAGACCCTGGTCACCTATTTCTCTGGATCATTCTGTGGCTGCAGTGATGCTGATGAGGCAACTTCTTTTTTGAAGCACTTGATTTTTCTTCTTTTGTATAGCTGCGCTGTAATAAAGCCAGGCAGCACAGTGATTTTTGGAGAGCACTGTCTCACGTGTCAGGGCGCTGAGGTTGACCCACAACCTGCTTGTGTTGGCCATGCCAGGCCCGTCTGCTTGGAGCAGATTTATCTGTCAAATAAACTGACTGAATGGAGAGAACTGAGCTGAAGACCTCTGCCTCTTTGCATGGGATCCCTTGTGTCTAGTTGCCAGCAGGTGTCTCTTTGTCAGAAAGAGCAGCTTTTGCAGTTGTCTATCCTGGGATACTCCGTCCCTTAGAAGCCTTTTGCTCTGGCCTATGTCAGTGAGGGCCCCACATGTTGCTCAGCTGATGACTATAGCCTCTGAAATTCCCAGTGCCTGCTTCAGTCCCCAGAGTGCTGGGGTTCCCCTGGGGGTACACAGAGCTGCAGTGTGCAGGCTGCTTTCCTAGCACCTAATGTGTGTTAAAAGGGTTTGCAGAATAGCTGCCAGCCAGTGCTTGGGGCCTTGGCCAAGGGCAGAGGAGAAGTGATTAATTCAGCAAGTCTGCTGTGCCACATTTAACAAAGGGCCTAGGAGAGGCCTGTGTCTCTTCTAACAGGGGGACGAGGGACCAGTCTGCACAGTGAGCTTCTGTGGAAGGTCCCTTGGCCAGGACAAAGGGTTAGTCAGCTGGTGGCACTGGACTGCCCCACAGGGCAGCTGTCTGGGTAGTGAGTGTGCCTCAACTGGGTATCAGAAACATTCCTACCTGAACTATCCCTGAAAGATTCTCAGGCTGCAGGGGTCACAGCCTTCTTGCCTCAGCACCCAGCATTGGACATGTAGTCCCACACACACATCCCTCACGGGCCACCACAACTGGGGCCACAGGACTTCGCCAGTGCATCTGTGTTGCCACCTCAGCTGGCAAGGCCCTGCAACATGATAACAGCAGCACAGAAAAGCCGTGAGCAAGGAACTATGCTCCCTTTGTTCAGGCTTTTAGTAGAGGAAGATGCTGAAGTGTTGCCTCCTGGGACAAAATGGTACTGAGATGAGATGCAAGGGTCTGCTTTTGGAGGGTTTGAGAGGAAGGCACAAGCAGGTGCTGAGGGACAGGGACAACCCTGGAGCACTGACTCTACACTGGGACATGCACCAGGACAATGAAGGCTCAGCAGCTGACAGGGCCCAGGCAGAGGCAGCTCAGGACCTGAAGGGGACAAGGTAGGAAGGGACAGCAGCAGCACCTGGGAGGGGCCATGTCCCCTGCCCCACCCAGCAGGTGTCCTGGGCAACTACGGTGGCTCCTCTGTGACCTGGCAGTGGAACAAGTGGAACCGGTCAGTGTGCACCATGCTGTGCTGTCTGCTGCTCCTCGCCCTGCTGCTGGGGGCTGTGCTCCCACAGCCTGTGCACCAGAGGTGATGGCACTTCCCTCCTTCTCCTCCTCCCTGCCCCGGTACCTGCAGGTACCCCAAGGCCCCTGACATGGGCTGGGACTTGTGGCACCAGGCCTCAAGAGCTGGCCAGACTGGGTGGAAGATGCCACATATGGGAGCCCTTGTGCCAGCCTGGGTAAGTCCTGTAGGACCTTGGCTCACTCCTGGCCCTTGTTTTCCTCTGTAGGGGCAGCTACTCAGTTCCTGAGGATTTCTCTGCTCCCCTGGAGCTTCCAAAGAAGCACTTTGGCCTGGTGGACGGTACAGTGCTCTCCTGGCCCCACTGAAGCCCCTCTCCATGCACTCACCCCTCCGGGTGGGTGGTTGTCCCAGAACTGAGCCCAGCCTCTGCTGCACCCTCAGATTACGGCATCAAGCCCAAGCAGCCTGCCTTCAGGACGCGGGCAGCCCCGCGGCGGCCGGCGGAGCTGCGCACAGCTCACAAGAGCAAGCGCGACGGGCTGGACCTGCTGGAGTACTATGAGGATGGGCGCCTGTGAGCCAGCCTGCCCCCGTGCCCAACACAGCACAGCAGGTGAGGGCTGCAGCAACCGCTGACAGAAGTCCCTTAGGGTCATCATCCCATCTCTGGCCTCCCAGCACTGCAGCCAGGGCTTTTGGACCAATACTGAGAAGCTCCAGCTCCTCTTGTGGTCCCAAAAGAAAGGAGCCAGGGCCCAAACCCCTTGTAGTGGGAAACAAACAGCACAGTAGCTCTGCTCCATGAACCATCATATTTAATAGTTGTTGCCATCACAGCAGATCCAGCTGAAGCACAGAGATCACTGGCTGCAGGGACTGGGACCAGGAGAGCTCTTCTACCTCCCTGGTGCTTTGCACAGCTCCCTGCAGCCTTTAGCCTTTCCCTGCTCCATTTTGGGCAGACACACAGCTTTGTGCAGGGGCTGAGCCCCACTGAGCTGGGGTGCCCCTGCCCTGCCTCTACCACCTGCAGCTTGGGGGAGAGGAGAAAGGCAGAGAAAGGCTTCCCTCCTGAAGGTATAGTTACTGCAGGGAGGTATGAGGGGAATTTTTCTCCCTGGCCAGGGCATGGATACAAGATGGAAGGGGTGCGGATGGGGACAGAGGCAGGGGAAAGCTGTCTCATCTCAATCTGGCTCTGGCAGAGGAGATACTGGGGCTTCCTCTGCCACCCCTGCCCAGCAGCCATCTCCCTGGCAGGGAGGTGATCCCATCTCCCAGGCAGGAGGCAGCATGTGGGTCTTGTTTTCTGTAGCTGCTGTGTCATCATACTGCAAGAGACTGACTCTGCCACCACAATTAAAAGTCACCCCAGATGGATGTGACGGGAAGCTGTGCCATGGTCACAAGGAGGAGATGCTGTCACCCCAGCCTGCAGCTGGAAAGGGCACGAGCACACTACTGCCCCCACCAACTGCTCACAAGCAGGGCACCCAACGGGTGCTTCTCCAATAGAATAACTAAGAGTATTTTGTACAATAAACACAATTTGTCCAGCCCTCCCCCCTCCCGTCCCCCCAGCCCGAGGAAGGGGAGTCACGAAAAGAGGCGGCGCTCCGTGCCCCGGGGA
Organism: Trochalopteron elliotii; assembly: GCA_024734555.1. Classification (NCBI taxonomy): domain Eukaryota; kingdom Metazoa; phylum Chordata; class Aves; order Passeriformes; family Leiothrichidae; genus Trochalopteron; species Trochalopteron elliotii. Next base: position 5,170,103 of record JANPWX010000031.1, read on the forward strand.
GCCCTGCCCCGGGCCCGCTCCTCCTCCAGGCTCAAAGCAGCTCTTGTCCATGCACGACACGGGGAAGGGGCGAGACTGCAGCCCTGGCTGTGCAGGAGGTGCCTGTGCCAGCCCCTACTCCAGGTAGATGTCCTCTGTGGGGCACGTGTACTCCACATACTCCTTGTAGAATTGCTGGAAAGCCCTCCTGCAACACAGCAACAGACGAAGCTTAGCAGCAGCCTCCTCACAAGACAATTACAGATCCTTGTTTCCATCCTGACCCTCACTCCCTACTCTGGAGCCTGTTTGACCCCCCAGCCCCTGACCTCTTCTGCATTAGCCCCAGAGCTGCCATCAGAGCCATAGGGTCTCCATCCTTGCTCTGATTCCCTGCACAGTGCATGACTTTCAGCCATCTGCCTGCAAAGCCTTGCACTGGGACTTGTTCCAGTACTGTCAGGAATATGATGCCCATAGCCCTGTCAGCCCTGTCTCTCATGCCAACCATCTCACTTGAGGAAGAGGTGCCAGCCTAGAGCCAGGTCCAAGCCCCACATGTATGGGGAGATGGCAGGATTCATCCTGGCTGTCTTGTTCCTCCTGCCCTCTATGAGCCACCCTTCCCTGCCCAGCCCGGACTCACCCTACAGACTCCGCCAGTGGCTTCGTGGACTCCTCCGAGACGAAGACATGACAGGCAAATCTGTGGTCAGCAGGGTGCTTGGTGATGAACCCAAAATATCTAAGGGCAAAGAAAATGGATGTGACTGGATCAGCAGATCAGCAGGCACAGGTGTCCCAGCATCTCTGAGGTGCATCCACACTTAAGGAAGTTGGGACCTGAAACTCCCCCGATAAGCCCTAGTGGCCACCCCAGGGTCATGCCACAGCCCATGTCCAGAGCTGCAGCACTGGGCTCACAGGGGAAGGGAAGCCCTTCAACCTGGGGCTCTGGGAAACCTCTTCTTTCCTTCCTAGCCCCAGTCGTGCTACCCCCAGGGAGCAGGAAGGCAGCAAAGCCTTGCTGCTGAGCTACTGGTGTCAAGAGCTGAACTACACTTCCTTGCTACTCACTTGTTGTTCTTTGGATGGTACCCACAAAAGGAAATGTTCTTCAGCTGGAAAAAATGGCTACACTTGTTTACCTGGGGGAGAGAGAAAGAGAGAGGGGAACTGTCAGAGCTTTTCTCCCCACCCCCTGCAGTGCAGCTGGTCTCTGGCCACTGGAAATAGGCACTTGGAGACTGAGGAGTGAAATTAATTGGAGCCTAATCCTGGGCTGCTATCAGCAGCAGTTTCAGGATTGCTCCAAGCACCTGAACAAAGGGAGCTTTTCCAGGCAGCCTGGCTGGCTCTCACCCCAGCTGCCTTTACCGCCAGTAGCTCCTGCAGGATTTCCCTGGAGGCCCTGAGTCAGACTGTACTCAGGCTAGAGTCAGTGCTGCTGTTCACCAGCACACACAGCCCTACTTCCTCACTAAAAAGGCTCTCAGAAACACTAGTACATAGAAGATGAATGGATGACTTAGAACTAAACAAGTCAATTCAAGCCTGGGAGTCAAAGGGTTCCAGCCAGAAATGAAAACTTATTTATACAAGTCTAAAGAGCAACTAAGCTGATGGCATCCTCTAGATACAGGCAAGATTTGTAGAAACCTCAGCCCAGCTCTGTCACAACACTCAGAGCCATGAGCTATTCCTATCCCCCAGCTGGAAGGGAGGTTTCCCAACAGCTTGCTGCAAAGCCCTCACTTTACTCTGCTCAGCATCCCAACGTGCTTTACTAGGCTACTTATGCAGAATGCTAATCAGCAGCCTGCCCTTGCCAGATAAAGAGATTACAGGGCAGATCTGGAGGTCACCACTCAAAATAGTAGCAGAAAGGTTTAGAAGCAGCTGACAGATTACCGGGTATGGCCCAGCTCGCAGCGCAGTGATGTGCCTGGCAGCTGTGAGAGCATCAACTGGCAGTACTGCCCAGAGCTGGGGCCTTATGAGGCATGGGAGACCTCGATGATGGGCCTAAAATGCTGATGATGGTGTTTCTCACACCCTCAGATGCGGGGTGGAGACCTTTAATTTTCATATGCAATCATGGCCTGTAGCACAGAGGGCAAGAGCCAGTTCAGAGCAGCAATCAGGGAAGGGATGAGATGAGCAGGGAGCAGGGCACTACCTTGCTGTGCTCCTTGGAGTCATCAGCTTTCACAGCAATCTTGACCCCGCGCACACTGATCTCCAGGACGCAGCTGGAGGGTGGGTTAAAGTGCACAGTGAGGCGGCGCGTGGTGGCAATCTGCAGGAGAGAGAGAGAGACAAAGCCATGGGACTCGTGAGCAGTGATGATGATTCCCCACTGAGGCTCTGCCCTGCTGCCAGAAAGAGCAGGGACTCCTGCTCCCTGGGATGGAGTGGGACACTACCTTCTGCATGGCCGCACAGAGCACATCATTGCCCTTGTGGTAGGGAACCTGCACGGAGCCAAGGAACTTCACCCGAAACTGGTCCACCCAGTCACTGCTCTTGGCCAGAGCTGGAAAAGAGAGCACATAGCAGGGATCATCCCTGGTGACCAGGTTCGTGGGCTGAGCTTCCCCTCTCCATCTTCTGTGCTTTTCCCTACCCAGGAAAAGCTTCCCTCAATGCCAGGTACCAACTCCCAGCATCACAGCAGAACCTGCTCATTGCTCCCTCCTGGATGCCCAGTTTGGTCCTCCCCCCAGCTCCCTGCTCAGCACCAGACAGCTCAGCAGGGAGGATGTGGTACAAGTTGGGGACATCAGCAGGCTGCTCACAGAAGCTTGGTACCTGTTACATGGTCTGGGTCCTTGGTGACTTCAATAGCATAGTAGGCGGGAAAGATGCCCCGATCTCCTGTGCGCATGTTGTAGGCCTCATACCAATAATCTTCTGCCTGCACCTCCACCAGCAAAGGATCATCCACCTCCAGCTCCAGCTCATCAGCGTGGCGAGGCACAAACCTGGGCAGAGAGGCACTGGCTAGCTAGCAGTGCTGGTAGCCTCACTGGCACACTGCTGGGGCACCCACCACCAAACCAGGCCCTGGTAGCCATGGGGACCTGACATGCTAAGTAAAGCACTGGAGAAAGTCTGGGCTCAACAGGCAGCAGCATCCTGGCACCCAAAACAAGGGTATCCCCTATTGCACCACCCAGGCTGCTCCTCAGAGGCCCTGATGGCCCTCAGAGGTCTTGCCCATGAAGCAGCCTGGGAAAATGTTGCTCCTGGGCAGGGCATGAGCTACAGGCACTGGTTTGTTCTCCAGAGCTTCCCACACTGCAAATACTGGGGCCTGTGCTAGCCCCACCTTGGTGGGGGTGCAGCACCAGATTTGCCCTGATAGAGGCTGGGGACACTGCCTGTCCCTGCAAGCTCACCTAAAGACAGCACGGTGAGTCTGCTCCTGCTCCTCCCCGTTGATCATGCAGGAGAACAACCCAAAGGACTCCGCACCTGGAGACAAAGGCAAAGGAGGACACGTCAGCATTGAGGGATCAGCATCACAGCCAAGAGAAGGACATGGGCCAGGCCGTCTGCTGAGGCTCCTGCAGGATGGCTCATCCACGACAAAGCTGTGTGACACCACAGGAGGGAGAGGCATGGCTGGAGCTGCTGTGCTGGTGCCCATCAGTCCCCTCTGGGAACAAGATCTCCCTGCACCAACACAAACAGCTGTGACACCTGCATGGGACCAGCCACACTGTGGGAAATCCTACCTGCTGGAACATGCCACCAGCACTCTTCTGGGCTTGGAGAGGACTGTGGCATGCCAGGAATATGATGGCCCCCTGTGACCTCACTTAGCCTCCCCCTCAGCATGGCCATACATTGGGCAAGCCAAATGAGTAGCCTCAAACACCTACTGCCGCCCCCATCTGACACTCATGAAGTTTTTCCAAGCCCCACCATGCCTACTGGACCACCAGGGACAAAGCCACAAGCTGCAGCAAGCAGAACTGGGGCTCATTTCTGCTGGTGACTTCCTATCTCCTGAGCATGTACCAGGGACAGGCAGGGCTGCCCAGGCAGGCAGTCACCAGCCCACCTCCCCCCAGTGCCCAGCACTCACTGGAGGAGCGTGCCCGACCACTCATGAAGACATTGAGGAACTTCTTGGAGAAGTGGATGTCTGCCTCGGGGGTGGAGTCCTCGGAGAGGCAGACTGAGTCACGCTTCAGCGCATCCTCCTCGTACTCCTCGCCAATGGCCGACTCATAGGGTGAAGAGATGCAATTGTCATAGACCGTGGCCGAGTCGCTCTCATCACTGTAGCCTGAGTAGCACTGCTTGAGGCTGACCAGCTCCAGCTGCACATTCTCATCCACCACCAGCGTGTATTTGACAGAGTCATAGGAGAGGGCACTGGTGTCCGAACTCACGGAGGCTCTCTGAAGGTTGTGCCCTGGCCGGGTGCCACCACTCCCACCACCACAGGAGGCCCTGGGCAGGTTTGTCTTGTCAGGGGAGGACATGTAGTCCAGCACCTCATCCTCCTCGCTGATGGAGGGGTTGGTTTTCCCTGCCAGGGCTGAATAGCTGGAGGTGTCAATGTCAGAGCTGATGGACATGCGGTTTTCACTGGACTGAGACAGGAACGGCTTGTCAGCCTCTAGGGGGTCCGAGTTCTTCTGCACAGGTGTCAGGTAGATCTCCTCCGTGGCCTCCAGCCTCACATCCGTCTGGTAGCGGATGCGGTCCCGGTGGGCCTCGGGGCCCCTCGTTACCACCACGACACTGGCACCGTGTGGCGGGGCCCGGCTGGTGGCCTGGTGCTTCTCGGGCGGCCGGGATGAGGCAACGCAGGCTGGGGCCATCTGTGTGGCTGCCGTGCGCCGGCACGGGCTCTCCGTGGACGTGCCCCGGTCTTTGGTGGAGGTTGTGCTGTTTTGGTGATTGACCTCATCACTCAGGCAAACGTGGTCATGGGGAGGGGTCTGCTCACCTGTAGGGAGAGGAGAGCAGTGTAGACAGCCACAAAGAGGGGGATGTTCCCTGATAGGGAAGGTGTCCAGGGATGCCACCCAGACTCATAGAATCACAGAATCATTTAAGTTGGAAAAGACTTCTAAGATTCTCAAGTCCCACCATTAACACTGTCAAGTCCACCACTAAAACATGTCTCTAAGCACCACATCTACACAATTTTGAACACTTCCAGGGATGGTGATTCCAGCACTTCCCTGTTCCAGTGCTTGATCAACCTTTCAATGAAGACGTTTTTTCCTAATATCCAATCTAGACTTTCCCTGATGCAACTTCAGGCTATTTCCTCTTGTCCCACTGCTTGCTACTTGAGAGAAGAGAGCTACTCCCAGCTTACTAACAATCTCCTTTCAGATAATTGTAGAGAGCAAGATGGACATGCACCCTGCATCCATGTGGTATGTTTTCCCCAACCTCCTGCTCCACCACCACTTGCCTCAGGCTCCTGAGCAGCATGAAAGGGTTCAAGGAGCTGATCCTGGCCAAAAGCCTGAGAACTCACCCGTTTTCAGAGGGGACGACGACCGGGACACCCGCTCCTGCCAACTGTGCTTTTTCCCCAGAGAGTTGTTATTCAGAGTGTCCTGAGGAGAAGAACAAAGCTGCCTTATAGCCCAAACAGTAAACAGCATGTGGCAGGGCAGCACCCATTCCTCCCTGGGTCCACAGTACCCCGCTCAGCTGGGCATGTGGGGTGTATGATGCTTGGGAGACCCCCCCACCAGCCCCACATCTCACCATGCCACTGCTGAAAGAGCTGGCATGATGGCTGAAGCAGGGTGGGCAAGGAGCCAGCTGGGCTGCATTCATCCACCATGGGAAACTTGGCTGCGGAAGCCCATAGCTGGACAGTCCCAAGACAAAAAATTCAAGACCTGAGTCTGCCTGCATCCCATCCTGCCGGCCCTGCCTATCTTCAAATCACCCAGCTTAATGAAAAGAGGGAAATCCCAAGGACCAGGTGTTGTGCTGCTACTCAGCTGGAAGCCAGCTACTGGTAGACTAATGCCTGCCCCTGGAGACATCCATATTGGGTGTATACAGGGGCATACACAGATAAGTGTGTACGTATACAAATCTATACATGCACACATACACATATACAGTTCACTAGCAGATGCCAATCCTGAGCAGCTGGAGAGGAGAGGCAAGATCAGGCGGTCCATGCTCCCCATGCTTGGGCGAGTTTCTGTGGGTGCTGTGCCCTGCCTGCCCAGCCCTGGGTGACCAGCCATGAAAAAGGGAACACGTGCTCAGCCTTGTTGCAAGACCCAGGGACCAAAGCACACCAAGTCCCCTCTAATGAGGGCCCTCCTGCAGGTGGGGGACAAGTCCTCCCTGCTCGCCTCCGCAAGGTGTGACATCCTGCCTGGTGCAGTGCCAGCCCTCATCCACTCCTCCATCCCCAAGTTCTCCCTGGCTGCACTCTCCCAGAGCCTCCTACGGGGCACTAAGTGTTTCTGCCCCAGCTGCAGCAGCGGCATTTTCCACTGTTAGTTTGTGCTTAAGTACCGAAGCCCTGCTGGGACTCCCTGGATTTTCTCACAGCCTTATCACCAACCCGCAGCTGTTTCCAGCGGCACAGGGACTGCCCTGTCCTTACTTTGCTTCACCACCGACATGAAGGAAGCCTTTTCCCCAAAATTCCATCATCTCACACACTGCTGAACCATGCCTGCCAGATCCCTGCCTCCATGTGGGATGGGAGAGACCCCTTTCACAGAGCTTTGGCAACCTCCCACCTTGGCCTCCATGAGTCCCTCCTGTGCCAAGGCAAATAACAGCACGTCCCTGCTAGCCTTTCCCAGGGACATGATGGGCCAGGATGTGGGCCAGGCAAGCTGTCACAGTGATGGCTTCTGCGTGCAGAGTGCCACGAGGCCAGCACACACAAGCCAGCCTGGCTGCCTGGACTGGGACAGGAGGCAGCAATGCAGCAGGCACAGCCCACTGAGCCCACCTATCCCCACAGGGCCAGAGCACTCAGGGATCTGTAATGCCCCATCAGGATGGAGAGGTATTCACAAAGTCTTAGAGGATGAACCTAGCCAGTCACAACAGCTGTTTCTTGTCCTCTGGGAAGCTGGGGATATTCCTCTCACCATTTCCAGGCCACCTGCCTGGGATGATGATCATAGAGTGTCCAGCAGCAACTGAGACATCACCAGGCTGGATCCTGGCTCCACAAGAGCAGAGGGTGGGATGATGCCTTGCTTTGTGAACACCCTGTCTGGCAGAGTGCCTGGTGCCTCAACCGGGCATTCAAGAGAGGATCCACAGCCATGGTGCCTCTTCTGACTACTTGTAGGAGAAGGCAGCTGGGCAGGTCAAGGGGATGCAGTGTCTCACAGAAGTGCAGACAGATTTCAGGCTGGTCCCCAAGGGATGCCCTGCACCCTGTCCTCTCCTCAGGGCACCACATGTAGACAGGGAGAAAGTGCCTCTGGCTAGAGGTAGAAATCCAGAACAGGAACCCCAAGCACCTTACAGCCAGCCTCTCACTAGATCCTACCAACAGCACTATCCTACCTGGCCACCATGCCGCAGTCCTGTGCCACCGTTCCTGCTGGCTCCAGGTTCCCATTGCCAGCTGCAGCAAAGCCCCCTCTCCCATTCCCCATGTCCTCAGCTCAGCTGTGCCCATGCCTCCCAGTGAGCTCCACAGCCTCCACCATTCCTTGCAAGGGGACCATCAGCTTCCCCTCCCCAGCCTACCATCTCTGCAACACCCCCCACCCCCAGCCCTCTCCAGACGCCTGCTCCCACCCCCGGACACTGGATGGGACCAAGTGTCTGGGAGAGGGCTCTGCTGTTCCCCACCTCCCCCAGATGGATGTGGCTGCCACATACCACTTGCTCTTCGGGGTCCCTGCACAGGGTGGGACAAGGCTGCTGCTGTCCCCTTGTCCATTATGCTCAGTGGAGCTCCCCCCCCCGCCTCCCCAGCCCTGCTGCCTTTGTCCCTGGTGCCAGCTGCCTGCGGGCGCCTATCCTTGGCTCTGTGCCTTCCTCCTCCTCCTCCCACCCATGGCCTCAGGCACAGAGCTGGCATCAGCTGCCAGCGCTGGGCTGGTGACACCCAGCTCCGACTACTCCCCATCTGTCACCCACGGGGACACCTGCCTCTCACTTCATGCTCCTCGGCTGAACGTCACCGCGACGAAAATCCTCCTACTTGGCAGAAGGCAGAGCTGAATGGAGGAGGGTGGCAAAAATAGCCCGGCACGTCGCGCACTTTGCGTGGGTTTGTAAAGTTTGCAGAAGCGACAGAGCAAAGGGACTCCAGCCACTGCCTGGGGGGGTCAGCATGCAGGGCATCAAAACATCATCCACCCCACGGGTGACAGTAACACCATGGCTGTGTGAGGCAGGCAGTCTCGGCTAAAACCATCCAAAATCTGAGTGCGAGCAAGACAACAGTACCCCCTTGTCCTCCTGGCCACCATTTTGGGCGTTGCTTTTCTGTCTCTCAGATTTTGTACGGGGTTCTGACATTAATGCTTCTCTTGCCAGGCACCACCCCTCAGGAGTTGAGGGCACCAGATCCCCACTGCCAGGCATGGGGCACCTGGTGTCACCAATCTGCCCTAAGATGGTGCTGCCCCAACCCGGGGCAGCTGGAGCCCAGCCAGCTGTTGGTGCCGGCCCTGGGCTCGCCAGTCCGTGGCGTGGTGCCCTGTCCCGCGATGGCTCATTCACGCGTTCGGTATCCATGCCTCGTTTGCTACCCATCCCATGGGAGCCCTTCGCAGCTTCCACCCTGCCCCGGCCGCACGGCTCTCTGCCACGCCATCTGGACCCTACTGGGGGTACAGCTCAGTCCCAACACGATTCTTGGCGTGTTCCCTCTCCACTCGGCAGCAGAGATGAAAGAAGGACCCACCCGGCGCCCAAGCCCCCTCAAAGAACCCCCGCCGAGCGCAGTGCTGGGATGCTCGGCGGTGCGCAGGGGCGGCTCACCAGGGCGTGCTCAGGTCCCGGGCACCCGGGGAGCCCCGGGCCCGCAGATCGCTCCCTCCGGCTCGGCCTGCGCTGCGCCCGGCCCGGGGACGAGAGCGGCGGTGAGAAGGGATCCCTGGATGGCAGGGGCGGCTGCCCCGCCGAGCAACCGCCACCCTCCAGCCGAGCCCCACCATCCCCTTCTATTCCCTCCCCTCCCTCCATCCACTCGAGACAAAAGCCCCCGGCGGACGGCGGGAGCATCCTTCCTCCTCCTCCTCACCACCCAATCGCCCCGAGTCCCCCATCCCGCCTCACCTCCCTGCTGGGCGGCACCTGCGGGAAGAGGTTGAGGGTTGTTGGTCGCTTCGGCCTGTAGACTTCGGTGGTCCCGGCCGGGGGCTCTTTCTGCAGCGGCTCGGGCGCCGTCTGCTCCTCGGCCGGCGTGTCCCCCGCCGCGTCGATGAGGTCGAGCTGGAGCATCTCGGCCTGCAGCCGGCTGGTCTCCCCGCCGCCCGCCGCCCGGGCC
>JANPWX010000031.1:5179935-5194279 GCA_024734555.1 Trochalopteron elliotii
GAAACTCCATAAAGCAGGACGTCCCTTAGTGATGGGGCTCCCCCGGCACGTTATCCCCGGCAGGTGTCCGTCTGTAGGTACATGCAGCTGTCACATTCACTACGGAGCACACAAACGTGCACACCCAGGTTTCATCTCGACATAACAAGGACATCTTTTACAGTGAGAACAACCATTCTGCAGAACAACCTCCCCAGGGAAATGGTAGAGTCCTCATCTCTGGAGATTTTCAAGCTGCCGCTAGAGAGTGTGCTAGATCGTCTCACCCAGACTCCCTTTCCCACACAAGGTTTGGCCAGGTGATCCTTTGAGGTCCTTTTCAGCCTGGGCTGCCCTATGATTCTTCCTTCCAAGGCAGACCATGTCTTTTCTTGGTTCCTGTGCTGGCAGCTGGGCCTCATACAAGCATATAATCAGTTTGCTCAGACCTGGTCCACCCCCTGCCCAGAGCAGGTCACTTGGGGTCTTGTCCATCACACCTGAACATCCTCACAGATGGAGAACCCACCACCACGCTGGGTACTGGAACCATGTACTGCACTACTACTACTTCTTTTTCTCTCTATGGGGTTGAAATTTTCACTGCACACCTCTGAAAGGAGTCAGGCTCCTCCTTCCCTGTAATGCCCACTTGGACCAGCAGCTCCTTCCCCCTTGTCTTACCCATCTAGGACAAGCCTTCTCTGCCCACTCCTTGCATTTGCTTATATCTGGACCTGAGGTCATATGGGAGGGATGCCCTGCACTGGCTCTCCAGTCACCTGCTGGTGGTGGCTGTGCTCTGGCTGGAGGCAGCTCCACTCTTTTCCCTGCACACTTTTGGAACAGGGTGACCACTGTGGCCTGTGGGGACTGTGAGGAGCAGGTGTCCCATCCCACCACCCTGGCTGTGCCCAAGTGCTGAGCCACCACACTCCTTGTGGCTGTGTTGCTGGGCAAAGAGGCACCAGTGTCCCCCCTGTGTGTGTTTAAAGGTCAGTGGTTTCCTTCCCAAGGCCCCCTCCTTGCATTAACTGGAGCTTGCACGTGCACAAGTTGGGGCAGCCAGCAATAAAGGCAGCAACTTGGCATCATCCAGTTGAATTCCCTTTGTTATCAGCTGTTTGTGGTGACTGCAAGCCTGTCAGCAGGCAGAGATGGGGAAGGGTGGGCTTTTGCAGCTGAATACTACCCATGCCTCCAGCTGCATGGAGGCTCTCCCTGGAGTCATAAGAGAAGGAACAGCCCCAGCAGCTCTGGCAGCCACTCCAAGAGTTCTTGTTGCTACCAGCTCCTAGACTGTCAGGCAAAAGCCAGCACAGACAGGGCTCTGCCTGCTGCAGGCACAGTACAAACCCTCTCGTGGGAGTCATTTCCCCCAGAGTCCCTGCTGAAGTCCTGCAGTGGGTGAGCAACTGGAGAAGCACTGCCACTGATACTTGTCCTATTGAGACTTTTAACATTTAAATCCCTTGTTTTCAGCATTAGCCTTCATGCCACAAGTTCTGCACTTCTGTCTGTGACAAATCACATGGATTTTAACAAGGAAACCAAGGCACAGGAAAAGAACTGGAGGGAAATGCCAACTGAATAGATTATACCTAGCCAAGGTGCATGTATTGCACTCAGCTGGTGACATTCAACCTATACTGCTAATGATGCTGCTTCCATAATCCTGTAGCTGTAGCAATCACTTGGAAAACTCACAGAGGGAAAAGTCCTGGAAGGATGCAGAAAAGCAAATCAGTGTCATTCTGAAGAAAAGGGCACCCTAGCAGGGGTGCAGCATTCCAGGTTCAAAAGCTAGGAGGAAACTACAGCCACTGCAGGTATTATTTATGGCCTGTAGCTCAACAAAGTGATTTTGAAACCACACAGAAATCAATCACCTTACTGTGTGAGTGAGACCTGCAGTGATCTGCAAGACAAGGGCAGGGACTAAACATCAGGAAGCTTTTCTAACTGCAAGGACACTGCCCCACCAGAACAGGCTGCCTCAGGAGTCCTCCAGGAGCAAGATAATGTCACCTAAGGTCGGCTTGAGCATGTTCATGTCTCAGCACAGATGCAATGCTGAGGTGACTTGCCAAAGTCCCTTCACCCTGTGGGAGACATTAGGGTGTGTGGGAGAGCAGTACCCGAATCCTGCGGCAGGATGAACACAAGATGCACACCTCATCCCCAGTGCAGTCACGGGGACACTTGTGCTTCCTTACAGACCTATCCCTGGGACAGATGTGATGCTGGTGTGCTCCTGCTGATCCTGCCTCCCACCTGCATGGTGCTGTCCCAATGGCAAAAAGTCCCAGTGCCTAGCAACTGGTCTCTCTCTGACAGTCCCAATGTTGTGATCCATGGTTCCAGGGGGCTGGAGCAGAATGAACCCTGCTGCAATTGAGAGGTATTAGGATCACCCCTGCAGCACTGGTCTAAGCTGAGGAATCCCCTTGTGTGGGGGCTGCTGCTCACCTGAGGAAGCTGGTTGCCTCCCTAGGAATGAAAGGCTCTTTCAAGAGGAGTGGAGTGATATGCAAGATGTTGCTTGAGTAATGAAAGTCTCTTCCCTGCTCCCCCACACTTTTGCCTTCCTCCTGTCAGAGGAGGAGTGGCAAAACCTTCAGCTGGGAAAAGTATTATGTGAGCACAGGGAAACAAGGGGGACTTGCTGAGCAGAAGGCACAACTGTGCCCCCTCTCCCTACCACCAGCTGGCTTCAAAGTGCCAGGAGAAGCCTCTGCCCCCAGCCTGGCACAGCCACAGCTGGCCATGGATCACAGAGGCAGCTCCATGGGACAGCCTGTGAAAAGCTGCATGGAGTAAGCAGCCACCTTGCTGCCCTATCCTTTGCTCCCAGCCCACACCTCCAGTTCCCCAGCAGTCCCTGGATTGCAGGCTCATGGCAGTGGCTTCTCTCTTTGCAGTGGGTCCCACTGGCCCTCTGGGAGCAGCTGCCAGCAGCAGCACACTTGGATCAGTGGCACTGGACATCAAGAGAAAGCCCCTGGCATTTCCAGCATTATTATGATGCTGAAAAAACTGTTTTTTTCCTCCACATATCTGTATCTTCATGTCTGTTTCAGACTCATGAAGACTCAGCACAGCCTTGCATCAGCTCTTTTGCCTTTGGGTGCTTGTTCTCATGCTCTGAGGTATTTCCAAGAGAGGTATTTCCTTTTTTTTTTTTTTTTTTTTTTCATTCCTGTATTAATCATTTCCCACAGTTCCTAGAAAGTAAATGAGGCACTAAACTTTTATTAACCTCTGCCTGGCTGTTTGCTGGGATCCATCTTGCTGAAACCAGTTTGTCACCCTGGATTTCCAAGCCACTAAAACAAGGCCAAGCCCCAAGTCTGGTGCTTTTGTTGCAACCATCCCTCTCAACACACCTGACTGCTGCCATTGGCGAGGTGGAGGTTGTGTCCCTTGCCCTGCTGGCCCCTGCTCCTTCCGAGCTGGCCTCCTGCTCTGCCATTCAACAGCCCCAGACACCTTTGCTCCTCCTCTGAGCCCTCTCCTCAGCCTATCTCACTTCTCTTTTCATTCACTGGGGACTTCTTGTTGAAATTAAGGTTCTTTTCAGCCATATGTGGTATTATTCCTTGGTCTTAGTACATGGTCTCCCATCCATGAGGTGTGGTCCTTGTCAGTAGATAGTTTCCTCTTGCACAAACATCAGTCTACGCCTCCTTGCAGTTTGTGTGTCTTAGCCACTATTTCTGAAGAGCTGCTAAAATAGCCCATAATGAAGTCATCTTTGTTTTCCTGGGACCAAAAAATTCCCCCAAACCCATCCCTGTTTGGGTGTTGACCTCTGCACCACCTGCCTGTTCCTGCCACAGGGTTTTGTCATCAACCAGCTCTGCCTAGACTCCCCACCTCATCATCAAGGTCACTGATTGTCCCCATCCAGCAGTCACCTTCGCAGCCCTCAGGTAGGGTTTGCCTCCTTGTTCCTTGCCAGTGGCAGGTTACTGTGCCTGCCCACCTCTCCAGAGACTCGCCGATGGGCAGCTGGATGACTCCAGCCCCTACTCCCCAGATCCTGTTTCCCCCTTGCCCATCACTCTCTGCTCTGGTGTGATCCAGTGAGCCAGCAGCTTGCTTTCACCTCACATGGCTCCATTGCCAGGCTTTCACCAGCTGCCTGGCCCTACAGGGGAGACCAGGGCCAACCCTTCAACCCACGTACCACAGCTGCTCTGGGGCACCGGGCAAGCCACGAGCAGGGCATCAGCACAGCCCCTGACACCCTGGTCCCAGTGTCCCTGACTGGCCATCCCTAGCCAGCCCCACATGAAGCTATTCCCCAGCCCCACATGAAGCCATTAGCTGCTGCTGCTGCCTGCTGGCCATGGCAGATTTGCCGGCCCTGTGCTGTGCCGCACGCAGACCCGGCCACGCTGCTCCCTCTGGGCCTGACTGCTTCCATCAGGCAGATCCCTCAACCTTGTCGCCCCGAGCTCGCTCTGGATGGCAATCAGCTTGGAAAGCTCCCTGGCTCTCGCTTTCAATGCTGGGATTGAAAAGCCCCTCTCACAGCCATTGTTGTCGCCACTTTCAGTTCTACTCCTCGGGCAATCCTCCGTGTCCCATATAAACCATTTGGACATATTTTTAGCAGGCTTTTTTTCCTGAGCATGATAAGCTTCCTCCTTTGCTGTGTTTATGAATAACTCATTGCTTCCCCTACGGCAGCCTCGCATCCCACTCCAGCAGACTCTCAGTGCACCCAGACATTCGTGTAAAGCAGCTCTGAGCTGTCCTCAGGGAAGGCATGGGGCTTGCTCCCACAGCCTGAGCAAACCCTCTGCTGAGGGTCAGGTCTCTGTATTGCAGCACAGGGATGCAGAAACCCCTGAGTAAACTGTTTCATATGGGCAAAAGAGATTTTTTTTTCCTCCCCCTCAAGGAAGGGCTGCAGCACTTGAGCTGCAAGTCCCACCTGCCCCTTCCCCTCCCTGCCAAATTTCAACCAAGAGCTGTCAATCTGTAGAGAAAAAAAAAATCCTGCTCTGAGCCCAGTGGTGCTATCAGCAGTGGGGAACTGGGATGGGTAACAGGAAGAATCCAGCAACACACCCACAGTCTCTGTCTGCCTCACCTACTGCAGGCAGGAGGAGCTTCCCAATGCCGGGCCCTCACTGTGCCCTCATGGATGGCCAGCACTGGGTTTGCCCTTGGTTTTCCCTGCAGCATTATCCCTCCTCCCTTCAGCATTCACAGCCTATGAGCCCAGACTGTCCCAGGGAAGTCTAGCCATAAAATCCTAGAGCAGGAGGAGGCTGCAGCTGGAGCAGAGATATTGAGCAGCAGCCCTGTATCTGGGAACAGACAAATTTTTCTGGGAAGGTCACGAATTAGACCAAGGAGCACAGCAAGATACCTTCACCTCCCAAGGATGAGGTCTGCCTGTACCGTCCTGCCTGCAGTGAGGGATTCCAAACGACACAAATTCACTTTCTAATTTTAAATCTGCGACAAATTCTTGTGCCTTTCCTGTCCTCGCTGGGTCTTTATCAGTTTTGCAGAGGAAGTATTTCCTCTGAGGGACAGAATGATTCTCAAACCACTTGGCTGCTCCTCCAGCATTTGCATCCTTTAGCAAGAAACACATTGACAAAATGCAGAAACTGTGTTGAGAGGCATTAGTTCTTAACTTAAAGAAATAAATTTTAAGTAGAACGAGTTAGAATGGGTTCACAGAGTTACAATACTGTGTGATCTACTATGTTGTTTACTCAGCTTTACTTGCCTAGCATCAGTAGCTGGATCTGCTGAAGCCTTGGGCCACAAGCTGTGAGTTTACACCTAGAGATGTTTTTGACTAGAATTGACTTAATCCTCCTAGTAATTTTCCTAGTAGCTGGTGCAATGCTGTGTTTTGTCTTTCTTACGAGAGGAGCATTGATAACACACTGACGCTGCTGTGGTTGTTGCTGAACAGTGTTTATCCTAAGCCTAGGGCATTTTTATTTCCCCATGCTCTGCCAGCGAGCAGGTGCACCAGAAGTACAAACCAGAAGACAAGGAGACTCCAGCTGTCAGCAGAAGCTGTAACTCCACAAGATATGAACAGTGTATGGCCTGCCTGCACAGACACAGAGAAAGAACCCAGTAAGATGTTAGAAGACCTCAGCCCAAAAATCACCACTGGACCAAGAGGTGCATGAAGAGTCTCTGAGGGGTGGGTGCATGAGTTGTATGGGTATAATTGCCCAGGGGTTTCTTTGTTCAGGGTCCCTCTCCACAGGCACCCAGCTTGAGCTGACCTGGTGCTGTACCACTAAACTATTTATTTTTATAAAATCTGAGCCTGGGACTTTGCTACAGGAAACCTGTGGTCAAGCCTAAAGGAGGAGGAGTCAGCCTTAGAGTGTGTGTTTGAGTGAGGGGTCCAAAAGGGCACCTGTCGGCTTACTGGAGCTGCCCACCACAAAGAGACTCTGCCCCCAGCAGTTAAAAGTCTCAGGTGGTGTGTGTGTGATTCCTTGAGTGGTAGTGAGAATGCTCAGGCTGTAGCTTTTCCTTTAACACCCTGCATAATTCCAAATCCAATGTAATTATCAATTAATCTCCATGGCCTTCTAGGGAAGTTCAAACTGTGGTGTGAGCCCCATCAGGTTCTTGACAGTGTACTCTAAGATGGATGGGAGACCCAGTTGCAGCACCTGCACAGGCTTCCCAGCTCCCATCTTTATTCCACCTGCTGCCTTCAGAGCTACATCCCTCATCCCTGTTTCAGGAGCCTCCTGGTCCCCAGCCTCCTAAAGACCTGTGAACAGCTCTAGCTAAAGCTAGCTAGCAAGCCAGAGAGAACACCTCAGGTGAGCAGAGGACAGCTCTCACCATGCCAGCCCAGCTGCATCCCCAGCTCCAGGGATGCATTTGGGGACAAGAGGAACAGCCAAGGTGGGACCTTTGGTGCCATCTTGCAAATGACCTTGATTCCTGAGAATGCTTGTCAGGTGCCAGATATTCACTGGTCATCCTGCTCAAATGGGGGCATGCCCCCATTTGCACCCAAATCCTTGGGCTCATCCCTGAGAAGCAAACTCCAATCCCTATAGCAGAGTGGGAACCAAAATGCACCAGATTTGAGATGCTTTTTCTGTCCCTTCAGTTTGGCTGGTTCAAAAAGGACCTGCACTGTGCTGGAGTGAGGAAAGGGCACTGCCAAACAGAGGGGATTTGGCCATGGCAGTGGGCTCCTTGAGAAAGCATCGCTTGTCTGGGGATCTGGTGGTCCTGCAAGTGGGCTGATGGTCCTGCCAGCCCCACTGGCACATTCTGCCCATCCCTGTCACACTTACCCGGGTGGCCAGGCTCTCCTTGCAGTGCAGGCTGATTCCACACTCATCAGTGATCTCAGAGAGGTCTTCATCCTCAAATTCCTCAAGGCTGATATCATGGGTGAGCCTGGAGGGAGTGGAGATGGCCTGGTCACCCACTGCCCCAGTGGAGGACAGGAGGGTGCCATGGAGCCTGTGGGCTGGGAGCAGCACTGACACCCCAGGAGAGGCTCTCCAAGTCTATACTAGGAAGAAAGACTGGGAAGGCAGCTCTTTCCTAGAGGGGATAGGTCTGTTCCCATCGAATGGCTGGGCTTGGCATGGTCCATGGCTGTTGGGAGGCAGGAGAATGTCCCAAAGCAGTCCCTGCCTGACCAGAGACAGCAGGAACATGCAGGTGGAGAGAACATGGAACAGACAGTACAGCCACCCCTATCACAGGTTTGTTCTGCTCACACCATCCCAGGGAGCCTCTGGGATTGTCCCAGCTGGGCACAGACACCCAACAGGGCAAAGGTTGGGGTTACAAGAAGTAGAAAACCTCGGGGTCCCGACAGGGCACAGCTACAGGATGGACCTGCTGGGACAGGTGACCACATCAAGACCCACAGAACTTACAAGCACAGCAAACCCCTCAGCCATGGCACAACCAGCCCCTGAGCTCCAGCTGGGAGGGATGCCCCAGCCCAGCTGCCTGCAGTAAGAGGGAGCAGCAATTTTCCTCTGCACCAAAATCACTCCCCAGGGTGACTATGGGCACCCCTGTGAACATTGGTGCTGCTGAGCTGGTCTGCACAGCCTCAGGGGTCCCTTAGGGCTGTCAGCCCCAGCCACACAGACTCATTACACCCCTTCAAAGCAAGAGAGATCCTTTTAGCAGCTGAAAATATGCTGATGAGCCCTGGGGGAGTGGTGAGGTGCTCCTGGGTTCTGCGCATTAAAATATTTCAACATAGTGGGTACCTCAATGCTCTTCTCACTTATGCATTACCACAGGGGTAAATAAAAGAGCCCAACTCAAAAGTCCTTGGCCAACCAATTCAGACCCCTGAATTTTGTCTGGAGTGGCCATGGACACTGCTTTGCTTGCTACCATTTCCCTTTGCTCCCAGCTCCTCTGGCTGGGAGACACTTGGGTGAAAGGGTGGGTGATGCCAAGCCCATCACCCGTCTCTGGCTTGACCCCCAGCAGTGCAGCGAGAAAGGAATGAGGATGGTGTTTTGTGACCTGCAGAGCTCCCACTCTCACTTTAAGCATTGCTTACACATTTTGGGGCTCCCCCTTGCAGTGGCACCAACCCAGTGCCATGGAAGGGTAACATCTCCCCTGTCCCAGCTTCTGGAGAGAGAAAGGAGTGGCAGAAACCCATGGGGGAAGCAGCATCTTCCCTCTGTGTTTCTGAAGACCCCACCACTAGTGGTCTCCTGGGGTGAAGACAACTGGGAACAACCATACCCATGGAGGCAGCCCCTGCAAGACACAACAGGAATGCAAGGACACAGCCTTCAGCACCGGGTGGGATGACTGGACCCCCCTTTGCCTATCTCCTCCTGCTGCCCATGGGAGGGAGGCAACGCGGAGCAGGAGGCTGATGATGAGCCTTCAAAGCACAAATTGATTTCTTCTCCGGTTACATGGGTCGCAGGGGTGGGACATCATCCACTGCTAATGCTCGGGGCCTCCGCCTGCCGTGCTGTGCCGTGCTGTGGGAGCACAGCGAGCACTGCGGGGTCCTGCTGAGAGGCTTTGCCCAGGGCCTGCCCAGGGGCTCCCTGGCTCTGCAGCAGCAGCCTGACAGGGTGGCAGTGCCCCCCACTCCAGGATGGGGACAGGCAGCCCAGGCCATGCCCAGGGGGATGGGGAGATGCTGAGCAGGCTCCCCAGCCAGGCCCTGCCTGCCAATGCTGGGGCGCAGCAGGAGGTGTCCAGACACCTTCTGCCACTCTGGTGCCCGGCTGTCACGCAGCTCCCTGCGCAGCCAGGAAAACTTTGGGCTCAACTGCGTGCCAAGTTTGCTCCTGTCCTGTGGCCATCACTCACAGAGGAGGGTGATGTGCCCAGGAGCAAGGGGCTGCCCCTCATTCCCCTGCATGCCCGCGGGACAGTCCCCCCTCCCCTAGGCCCAGCCTGTCCCCTACCATTTCTCCCACTGATCTTCCAGCCAGCTCTCCTCCTCGGTGCTCGACTCCATTTTCAAGGGCAGCTGCATTGAGGAGGACCCCCCTTCACTGGGGGACACACTCCCACACCAAAAAAACCCCAGACCTGCTACGAGGAGCAGTGAAGGAGATGACAGCTGAGCCCTGGGTGCCCGCTGCCTCTCCGCCTGCCCCGTCGCAGTCTGTGGCTGCCGGTGCTGCTCTGTATCCTCACTGCGCAACCTGGGGAAGCTCATTAAAAATAGATGGAATCAGCTGTCCTGGAGGGGAAAAAAATAAAAAAAAAATAACCTCCCCAGCTGAGCCAGCGCCAAGTCCCTGCACTCTGCTGGGGATGCTGACTGCCTCTGCCTGCCAGCCAGCCAGCCTGGCTCCTGGTCTTGCTCCAGCACTCGGCTCCTCAGCACCCACAGTGGGCACAGGGGATCTGCTAACCCCATCATGGAAACCCGCAGCACCTGGCCTCCTCCTGCCCTTGCAGCATTGCTGTCCCCACAGCAGGGGGATGCAGACAGGAGCATCTGTCTGGCTTCTCACCAGGTGGAGCGAGGCCACTCACTGATGCAAAGGCCAAAGTGTTTCCAGCACAGCGGGACTGGTATCATGGCCAGCTGCACTTCCGAGCTGAGGGGAGCACCTTCACCAAGGGACAAGCCCAGCCAGCACAAAGTAGTGCTAGCAGCGCTGTCCCTTCCCTGTCTGCACTCACCTAACCCCCAGACCTACTCCTGCCTCAGGCAGGATCATCCCTGAGCTTCCCCAACCTCTAACCCATGCCGAGGGCCAGAGAAATACCTGGTGAGCTGCTCTGCCAGTTCCCACCCCTCTTCTGCTGAAGGAAACAGGGGTCTTTCCCAGGAGGGGCTATCAGGTGTTGCTGACAAATTGATGGCGCATTGGCCTCAGATAATCCTCCACCATTCCCATGCCTCTCAGACCCACTCACTCCTTGCTCCATCAAGATGAAGCCACAGTAGCTCTGGGAGAGGCACCCACCATGACTCTGAGATGGGGACAGGGCATACCCTTCCCCATGAGCTGCACCCACCCTGATACACAGTGGGGTGTCACTCCCACTGCCACCCATCACAGCACTTCTCTCCTGCCCCTCACTGACACCCACTCCAGGAGTTTCAAGTAATGGATGCATCTTGCACTACCTGCTTGGGACCCAGCATTGTTCCTGGACAGGTTAAAGTGGGTGATGTCCACAGGACCCCAGCTCAGGGCCTGGACTGCCCTGCTGAGCTAACCTGTTGCAAGCTCTCTCCCCACTGGTGCCACACCACTGGTGAATGTCACTCATGATACTGTGGTCATTGTCCCTCAGCCCCACAAGAACAGCGTTCAGGACTCCATCTTCCCTATCAGCTCTGCCTGGAGGCACCTCATCTGCTTGAAACCTCAATTAATGCAACGAATAAAGAAATCTCTATCTCCGTATTACTCGCGCCCTTTGCTCCTCTCACATGGATGCTCCAGGACTTCCTAGGAAATACAAGGAAGGCTTTCCATTACCCACCTCTGCTCCCTGAGCTAGAAACACCCCTTCCTTCCTCTCTTGCTTCTCAAAGAGGCTAAAAATACCAGCAAAAGGAAACAGCTCTGACTCCTCTCAGCTCCATCATTGGCAGTGAAAGCCTGAGCAGGACCTACATGTGTATTTTGGCCAACTTCCCTTGCCAATGGCCATGGCATCACAGGTATGTGGGAGTCTGTCTCCATCTGTGAGGGTGAGAGAACCCTGTCCTTGCAGGTTATGAGTGCTTTCCAGAAGGATGTGCCAAGAGGCACCTGAAGGTGGGCAGTCCTGATGTATGCATGAGAAGGGATAAACTTGGGATTCTCAGGAACTGTGAGCAAAGAGTGCACACATGGGGGCATGAACAGAGGCAGATGTTACCTGCCCATGGCAGGAGCAGCTTGTTCTAAGAACAGCCTTATAATCAGCCCTGGCTGTTGTGACTCTCTTGACCCTGTCAGCCCACTGCCACTGCAGAGGATTTTCCATGCAGAGGTTTGGCCAGGGCAACATGGTGTGATGAAGGTAGGCACTCCAACAAGCCCAGCTGCCCAAGCCATACTCTGATAGTCTGCTGTTGGGTGCTGTGTACAAGTCCTGTAACCAGCACTGGTGGAAAAAATAATACCAACCTACATTGGCTGACCCCTCTCTTGTTCTTCCATCTCAATGGCCACAGAGGCTGCTTTATTCGAACCGACGAGAAGGCGCCTCTCTCTCCATCAGAGGAAGACAACCCTTTCGTCTCCCCTCACAAGAAGACAGGTAGCCCCATTTTGACACCCAGCTCATTAATTTCCTCCAAAGAGACTTTACTGACAGCTCCAGATGAGCACGAGAGACACATAAAACAAACCACAATGCTAGAACTGATTTTTGCCTCAGCCTGGAGGTGAGTCTTTGAACTTCCCAACAAAGTGGGGAGAACTTCTTCCTCCAGAGACCCCCTCCTTTCCCAAAGGGCTTTGATTTCTGACAGGGCTCCCCGAGTAGTGGAGTAGTTTCCCCTCTCTCCTGACCTATGGAAATAACTCCCTAAGGGTTTCTTTCCCTAGGTGCCCAGTAGCTAGGTGGATGCCCTTTGCTTTTAACAGGGAAAGCTGAAGGAGATAGAGGGGATCACTGAGTGATCCCAGGTTCCAGCTACATTAGAGCCACAGTCTTGGGGACAGTGAGGCAGGCAACACTGTGAGCTCTGCAGGGCCCTGCATCCAGCTGCACCCCAGTTGTGCCAGTCCTCCCTGCCCCTCTAGTGCTGGATAGAGGGACCCCTAAGCCAGAGAGCCCCTCACAGGAAAACCTGCCACAAAGCACTGGCAAAGCTTCTTAGCAGGGCAAGGAGCTGCAACACAGTGTCCCAGAGAAAGATGTTAAGGAGCTCCAGTGAACACAGACCACACTGCAAGGCTTTGGGAAGCTTAGCAACAACAGGGAGGCTGGATGAGAACAACTTTTTTACTACTGTCTCCTAAAATGCTGTTATTCTTATTGTGATGAACATACACCTCTGGAGGACCTCCTGGCTAAAGGAGAGATCATCATCCTTTTCCTCCCACTTCTTCTTGGACAACACCAAACCATTGCCACCAGGCCACTATGCCTGGTCTCTTCAGTCTGTTTGCTGAGACTGAAGGGGGCTGACCAAGCCCCCTCTCTGTTCAAGCCAACCACTCACCTAATGAATGCTTGGGCTGGCATGTCACCACTTGGAGCTGGGAGTGCAGGTGCATGTACCAAAGGGCAGAAATCTGAAACACCTCATCTTGCAGGCAACAAACAGGGGCAGAGGGCAGGGCTCACCTTACTGCCAGCCATGGTCTGAGCCTTCACCCCGAACTGCACTCATCACTGCTGGGTCCAGCTCATCTGTGGGGGACAGCCCCTCACTGAGCCCTGCAGCAGGGATGCAGGACCTGGGACATGCACAATCCAAGCTGTGACACATAACCCAGCTTGTAAGTGTTTCACAAGCATGGCTCCCTTCTCACATGACACTCCCCGCCACAACATCACCTCTGATCTGCCAGACCCTGCCCCAGGCTCAGACACATCAACTGCATTTTCCTCCACTTACACCCTGAGCTTGGTGCCCGGGGAAGACTTTGCACTCCTGCCTTGATTTCCCAGTTTTCCACCCAGCTGCACAGCCTCCTTCATGAGGTCAGTTCTTCCCTGGAGCAGGCTGGCAGCACACGGGGCTCCTTTTCCAAAGGTCTGAGGCACAGCAAGAAGCAGCAGCTGGTTCTCCCTCCCAGGGCATGGCTGTTTGCTGGGGAGCAGGAGGGTGCCCAGGGGGCAGCCACTACATCCAGGACAGAGCAGGTGGTAGGCCCAGAGCTGCTCAGCAGCTCAGCCTCCGGCCCCCGGCTCGGTGGCCAAGCCCCCTCTCCATGGAGGATGATTCCAGAGGCAGCGTTTATTCGCTGGCTTTGCAGGGTACACCAGCCATGTTGCAACAGCTCCCAGCAGCTCTCGCAGGCAGCGCTGCAATAGGAGGCAGCTGCCAAAGACCCGGAGCCACCAGCAAAGGGGGTCCAGAAGCAGAGCCCTTCAAATATTAATTGCCTGAACACCACCTTTGCTCGACTGCACCCATCTGTTTCCTCACAGGGACCCACGGGTTCCCCAGCCTCAGGGTCTGGGCCTGACAGAGAAGGGCATGATCTTAGCTGTGGTCACAAGTGCAGACCATCCCCTCCTTTCCACCCAAAATCTCAGCATGCAAAGCAGCTGGTACCATCCCCCCTTCTCAGGCAGCTCCCCCCCAGCACCCCTGGGTGGCAGAGGCAAGCAGAGAGCAATGGCTGACGAGGGCACGGCTGCCAGGAGCAGCGAGCCTCCTCTAATGGCAAGTGAACACCGCACCTGCAGGCAGGGGCAGGGCTCCTCCCTTACCCACCCAGCACATCCCTGTCCCAGAGCTACCCTCAGCAGGCACCAGAGGCTCCAAAACCCCAGGCATCTCTGGCCTGGCCCACGCCATCGGAAGTCCCTGGGACAAACCTCATTGGGTTTCTGTGGAGACACAGCCCCCTGCATCCCAAATCGATGGGAGCACTTGGTATTGCTAAGAAGATCAATTCTGGCACTCTCCCACCGTCTCACTTGGGGTTCCTGTTTCACAGGGGCAGGAAGGAAGCAGAAGCACCTGGGATTTCTAGGAAAGGGCTAGAAAAAGGCTTTCCTTGGGAAGAGGAGAGAGATGAAGCTTTTCTCTTCCATGAGGAAGAGGTGTTGGAAGAGGAGATGAGACAGGGAAGGGGGCGGGAGTGGGGTGTGAGGAGGACACGAGGCCAAGCAGGGGGCTGGGAAGCTGCAGTGGTGTATGTGTGGGGTGAGGGCCAACATGGCTTGGGTGGGGGGGGCAAGAGCCCTGCCCGGGCCTGCAGGTGCG
>JANPWX010000031.1:5194679-5214609 GCA_024734555.1 Trochalopteron elliotii
ACGGCACCGATGGAAGCGTCACCTCGCACCCCGACCCCACCCGCTCCGCCCGGGGCTCGGGGAACGCCGGCCCCGGCGGGGCAGATGTGGCCGAAGCTGGACCGGCCCCCAGCTGTGCCCGCAGCTGGAGGCTGCGCCCTCAAGGGCAGGTGCGAGGGACGTCCCGGCTCTCCCAAGTCCCAAGGCCGGGAGGAGCAATCCCAGGAGAGGGGCCGACTGGCCGGGCGAGCAGGCAGCAGCCCAGGGCGAGGGGCTGGAGACAGAGGGCCGCTTGCAGGGGTCTCCTCGGCGGCGGGGAGGTGCCTGGAGGCAGCAGGAACAGCAGGAACAACCACGCTGCGCTTTGGCACCCACGGCATATTTGCAGCAGCTGGCAACAGGTCTGGCAGCCCCAGTACAAACCCTGTCCCTGTCGAAGCTTACCAGGGCTGCAAGCACTGCAAAGGGAATTGAAAACACAGCGTACACACACCTTCCACAGGCACAAAGGAGGGGAAAAAAAATGCATCTCAAGGTGTCAGGTCTCTCCCCAGAAAGGGTAGACCCGCTTTTGCATCCAGCTACGTCCCAAGAACCATTTTATCTTGGGTGGGTACTCATTGCTGCTACTCTTCCTTACCGGCCTGAGCAGGTTTCTCTCCCCTGCCTCTCCTCCCCATGTTTTGCAGGCTATCTCAGAAAACTGTGCAGGTTGTGCTGTGCACAGAAGTGGACAGCATCAGTATTTTTAGATCCCAAGGCTACTTCTGTACCTGAACAGGAGAACTTTCCCTATTCCCTACGTGCCCACTGTGCTCCCAGTCCCTGTCTGGGACAGTCCTGAACGGCAGGAATGGCACTCCTTTAGCAGTTCAAACATTAAAGATACATCCGGTCCCATCAGTGTTTCTCACACCGCAGAGCTGACTGCCATTGAGGCAATGGTATTAGTTCTTGGCCAAGACCCAGGACATCAGCTGCTTCTCCAGAGAAGAGCAAGCAGAGCCCTCCAAGGCATACAGTCCTCTCTCTCAGGAGTCTTAGCCTCCTGCCAGACAAACTGGAAAGAGATGTTACTCCTGGACTAGCATGGAGACAAGCACACACCCCCAGGGTCACCATGCACAGGTAACCATGGGGCAGCCTCCTGACAGCGATCCAAGTGTCCCCTTTGCTGTTTGGATGCACAGACTGAGCTGTATTACATGCAGGACCCAAGAGACTCACCAGCATTCATTCAAGGAGCTTTGGGGGAGCTTTGATGTAGCTCCATTTCAAAACACAAACCCCACCTACCACAATGTGATTTCTCTGCAGCATGGCTGTTACTTGGCCTCTGACTGGGGGCAGAAGATAAGGATGTTGCCTTGTCCCCCAGCCAGTTCACTACCACTGGCAGCTCACCTTCTGCTTAGATGCCAAGCACCAGCAGTTCACCCCTTAGTGACCTGACTTTTAGTCAGGTCACCAGCCCTGGCTCAGGCTGGCCTGGCAGGAGGCCCAATTTGACCTTTCCAGCTGCACTGCTGTCAGTCAGGTCTGTTCCTTAGATGCACAGTAGAGCACAGGGCCCCTGGGAGAGTGCACGCACATCTGCTGCAAATTAAGAGACTGCGCTTCCGTCCTGGCCAGCATCTCTGCTCACAAGGCATCTGCTGATTTTTCTCTTTCAAATTGTCCAAATGACCATCAGGTTCACTTCATACCAACTATTCTCAGCCTTAAAGAAAACCTGAGGAGAGGTCATGTACTGAGAGAGGTTTTCCTGCTCCTCTCCCCCAGCTGAACCACCTGATCTCCACCCAGATGCAGCTGTGATACCAGACTAACACTGCTCTCTTTTCATCAGCCATCCTTCTCACTGCTCTTTCCTCCTCTGCCTCAAATGGCCACATTTCCAGCTCCGTCTCTTCATATCCAGGTGTGTTTTCTATTTTCAGACCTTTCAGCCAGCCCCTCCTGAAGCCACTCCAGCTCCTTCCTTGTGCAGACAGAAGAGATATGGAGGAATGGAATTTTCTCAAGCACCAGCACATGGAGCAGGCAGTCAAGTCTCTTGCTAGCAATCCAAGGTTACCCATTTCCAGTCCTGAGCCACATCACCACCATTCCTTCGACGGGTAAAGCAGATATCCTGGCCAGCACAGAAGAGAAGCCTCAAACCCAATCTCTCCAGTTTTAATTTACACTATTACACTCTGACTAGAAAAAGCTGGACTGAGTTTACTGCCATTCTGGCTTGTAATCTTCTAAAACACAGGCTGTTGGTTACAAAAGGTTTTTGCCATGTGTGAGCCACCCCAAACACTGAAGTTTTACTTTTTCAAGACCAGGTCCTTGCCAGAAACAGGAGAACAATTCACCAACACCGTGAGCTGAGGCACTTCTGTCCCAGATCAGCTCCACTGCTGAACCTCAGCAAGGAACTGCATGGCTACGTGCACTTCCCAAATCTTGCTGGTTACTAGGAAAAGTAATATACCTCACGTAATTCTACTAAGATAGAGGTTCTAGTAAGTGGGTCTACACAGGAGCACCAAGGAGGGTGGCAGTATGCACAAGAACTTGACTCTGTGTCCTTGCTAGTTATTAGATTGCTAAGCTTACTGTATTTAATACCAGTTCATGATTTAAAAGTCATTAGCCACGGTTCAATCACTGATAGGATACCCAAGATGAATAACTGTTCACAGCTCTGTAGGACTGTGAACTCTGTAGGACTCTCTACCCCAGTATCCACCCTCAGTTGAAAGGAGCCTTCACACCACACTGGGGAGCATCCCAAAGCCACTGCTCTCAGAGGATCAGAAGGCAGCTGCTCCCTCTGCCTGAACAGAACTCACTATGCCCATGTTGGGGGTGCTTATGTCAGGTCAGGTATTGCCAGCTGGCCTTAGACACAGAAAACAGGGAACAGAAACCCCCAAACTGGCATCCATTTCATGCTTTCTTTACAACAGCCTCCAGCAGTCCTCTGCTGCTTCTGAAACAAAGATGGTATCTTCACTAATGGTTACTGATGGCTTTTTCTTTCCCAATCACTGGCCAAGTCTTTTTGAACTCACACTGTTAGCACCCACAACTGAGGAGGAACTTGTCACAAGGCTAAGCAAGGTGTAGACTTGTTCAATCTGCCATCTTGCACTTTAACCAAACATGTCCAATTCTAAATATTAACAAAAACAATGAAAAGTCATTCCCTGCTTGTCACAGTTTTACCCACCTTTATTATCATTTCAGTTGGGAAAAGATGCCAGAGTGGATGAATCCCAGCCTACTTAGAAAATTTCTTGAAGGAAGCTTTTCACTTATCTTTCTTTGGCTGGCCTGAAGTGTCTGTGTCATTCCCAGTGCTACTATCCGAGCTGCATCTCTTCCAAATACCGCCATCCATATCCCAGCTACCAACAGAAACCTTGCAAATGTGATCTCCCCCACCTCCACAAAGCCTTCTAGATCACTTAGGAGATGTAGCCTCTCCTCCCTTTGACTCCACCCCCACAGATCCAGCCCCAAAAATTCCATTTACCAAGTGAAATAATTTGTATGACAGCAAAAAGAGGGTTAAAGACATTTATAAAAAGTTGTATTTACAGACCATTGCCTAAACATGAAACTCTCCAAATGACAGAAGTCACAATTTCTGTAACCTGTGTGTACAAAGTGCATGTTTTTCCCCTTTCTTCTCTCTGCAGCAGAAGATGGGGGTAGGGGAGTATCTCTTTTTCTTTATACCTTTCTACCCCCAAGACAACGGGAGTAACAGCTGGGTCAGACTGAAGGGGACAAGACCTGTTGATGACTGGGTTATCCACCAGGCAGACTATGAGTAATAGTTTAGAAGAAAGTAAGATTAGGAAAAGTGACTCTTTGTTTACCTGTTCAGTCTGCCCAGTGGATTCTCTGCAGAAAAAGAACATAAGATCAACGCCCCAGGGAATGGGAAGGAAAGGTTATTCAGCTATTCATGAAATTTATTCACAGACTCAATTCAACCACTTCAGGTTTCTCAGGAACATTTGACTCAGTTTCTACTCGCAGCCCTGTTGCTCTGGGTTCAAACACAGGCTCCAAAACTGAATCTGATTATCCCAGTGGGAGACAACTCCTGTACTCCCCAAGCAGCTGCATAAGCTCACATATAGCCCCACACCATCTGTGTCAGGCAGGAATGAAAGGTTTTGGACAGCAAATGAAAACAGTGCCAACAGCAGCCTATTGCATGGGACAAGGTACTCAATCTAATTCCCTCTTGGAAACAGCTACGGGAGAGAATCTTCTGCAGTACTACCCTCCCCTGCACTCTTTGGTGGCAGCAGAGGCCCTCTGTCAGCTCTGTGCTGACCTGACAAGTAACAGGACTCGGCAAGGAGTGTATGGTTAAGAGCCAGGAAAGCTACACAGTCACCTTGCTAGGCTACAAAGCACCAGCGTGAATGCAAGTGGCAAGGAGGAGCAGTGGGCAGGTACAGGAGTTTACTGTGTGGAAATTCAAAACACAGATGCCAATACAGAAAAGAGCAAACAGAATGGACACTGGACTCTGAGCTCGAGGAAGACTCACTTCAAGGAGCTGATGTGTAATACATCCTCTATCAGTATGAGGCACTGCACAGGCTACAGACCAGACACAGGCTTCATGAGAGCTCTCATTCAGGGAAGGAAATGCTGTAGAGTGCTGGGCCCAGGTGTAGCTTCCTTATTACCTGGATCACATCTATTCTGAGATACTGCTTTGCTCATATCAAGGCATGATCTTATTCTCTGAAGAATTCCTCCTTCTCAGAGTCACAGAATCAACTACGTTGGAAAAGACATTGAGATCATTGAGTCCAACCTACGACCTAACATCAAGGTCAACTAGACCATGGCACTGAGTGCCACATCCAATCTTTTCTTAAACACCTCCAGGATGGTAACTCCACTACCTCCCTGGGCAGCCCATTCCAATGCCCAACCATTCTTTCTCTGAAGAACTTTTTCTTAATGTCCAGCCTTAACTTCTCCCAGTGCAGCTTAACACTGTGTCTTCTCATCCTGTCACAGTTGCCTGGGAGAAAAGACCAACCCCCACCTGGCTACAAGCTCCTTTCAGGGAGTTGTAGAGAGTTCCTCTTCCCCAGATGTCAAAGCTTTGAAGCCACTCATTCCAGACAATAGCACTACAGCTGACCTGGCAGTGGCAAGGTTCTCTTCCAGGGAAAGTTTTAAGTGCCTCTCAAATGTATCTGCTCTTGTGCTACAGCTGACCTTAATTTTGTTTCCATCCCACACAAGTATTACTTCGATTTACTCAGAAAGCATTTCCTTCCTCATCAGCCTAGCCTAATGAAAGAAATATCAGGTTTTCCCTATTCTCTCCTAGGATGGGTACTCCATTTTTGACATTGTAGCAGCTTCCTTCTTAACTCTTGCTATAATTTGAGTTAATCAGCATACATCACTACCAAATACTATTGATGAGAAAGGACGTTCACTATTTCTGAGACGTGCAGATGCTGATTCCTACATCAATGCATCAAGTCATGTGCACTGAATCATTGTCAGAAAAGAAAGATACACCTGGGAGTGAGCAAGTTGACAATGTTGTTGCTCTTTTTAACGTGGGCAGATTTTGGGCATGGCTGAGAAAAGATGTATTTGGCTCTCTGGAGACCAGAAAGCCAAATATTCCCAGCACAGGTAATGTAGTGCCCTTCTGTGGCAGCTATTGGAATTACACAGTTATATGAGACACTGGATTTTCTGTTGCAGATCGCAAGTTCCAGTCTCTCTGTGACAGCAGTTCCTACTCTTCTGGTGACCTCTTCAGCACTCTCCCTCTTCACTTGCAAGGTGCTTCTTGCTGGCTGTAGGAGAAAGTAAAAGAGAGAATTTGCCTTGACCTCTCCATCATACTGAAAAGTTGGCAGAATATGTGACCAGCTCCTTCCCCTCCTGGGATCTGGAGCACTGCAGGCAGATGACTGACCTGCTTGCACTCCTGCTCTAGCCCATACCCCCACCAGATGGGAAAACCTGACTGTGAGCCCACTCTGTGGAAGGAGAAGCAGCCTCACAAGAGCAAAGACACCAGCAGCTGTGCTCCATGACAGCTCTAGCAGCAGGGCACTGCTCTCCACCGGACAGTGGAGCGAACAGTGAGTTACACAAAACCCAAACAACCGGCGGGCAGACCACTGCCACATTTCTCGGCTGTGGAATTGCACTTAGGAGCCTTACACTTCCCTTCACAAGGAAGTCCATTCTGTTCATTAAAATGGTGGCAGTAAAGATTGAGCCTTGTTAGCTTCTAGAACCAGGCAGTTTAAGCCAGATCACACTAGGAACTACTCACAATCACAAACTCTTTCCAGGGATCTCTGAAGTGGGGAGACCTGTCACTTTGGCTCGTTTGTACAGTTCTTCAGGGCACGGCTCTTCTGCTCCCTCGTGTTTGCGTTTTGGAGAAGCCTGGTCTGCTTGAGACAGCCTCACTGCTGTAGAAAGAAGAGTCACTGCAATGGCACCCCTGTGTTTAGATGGCCTCACAAGTACACCCTGGCCTAACCTGCCACACAGCTGGGAGAAAGAAGACTGCACAAGCATAGACACATTTGGTCACAGCGTCCCTGAAAACTCTTACCAAAAAATCTTTGTTAAAAGCAGAATTAAGTCACCCAGAACAAACACAAAAGTACCCTCTTTTTACAGAGGACAGCTTAATTATACCTGACTAACCCTACAGTGATCTGCACTTCTCCCTCAAGTGGCTGCATATGACCCCATACAAGCAATAGAAGATTCACATTAATGAACTCTTATTCTTCAGCCCTTTTAGAATTGAAGGCTCACTGGGGACTTTCAAAGAAAGCGTAAAGGGATGCTAAAGTAATCTATGTTTTCCTAGCTACACACCCTCATCTTATTAGAACAGGATCCTCTCCTGCCTATAACTTTTAAGGTGACGTGAAAATCAAAAGCACACAAATTAGCTCCAACTCACCTGTGCTGGTGCTGCAGCCCTGCCCCGAAGCCGAGTCTGTGACCGGGCCACTGAGATCTTCCACACATGAAGGGACGGACGCCAGCAAACCTAGAGAACAGCAAGAGGATTTTAGTTAAGAAACAAAACACACCTGGGCTGGGAGAAGCTTTTCACAGAAATACCTTACTGATCACCAACCAGCACACCCATATCCCAAAGCAGGAGTTGTTCAGAGTTTCACGGACCCAGTGCTGACTACAGACACACACCGTGATCCAACAGTGAATTTATTTAGAATACACTGCCGAGGTTTTCTTACAAAGTGAAGAATGGACCATTGGTGGTATATGGATGGTGCCATGCTATCAGCAGCTCTCAGTCCTAAACAAAATCCCCTCTTAGCTGTCTGAGAACATAATGGAGCTTGCCCTGGAAACCAATTGAGCAGGTTTGGCAGGCACTGCTTCCTCTTGCAAGGACAGGCCAGAGAGACAAGTAATACCTATTTTAAATCGTGACCTTTCCTCCCAGCATTTTATCTCCTATTGAAAACACAAACTTTTGCAATTGCTGGTACATACAGAGGCCCCTATAGCGTGACAGCTGCTGGTAGATCTGCTTCATGCGCTCGATGTTCAGTCGGCTGGTCTCCGCATGGTTCACCATGGGTTTGGGGTAGTCCACCCCAATGATGCACTTGGCTGCCTTCTGCACAGACTCTGGGGCATTCCATGGTTCATAGATATATCGTGAGGGGAAACCCTTTAGTTTGGGCAGATACCTCCTGCAACACAAGTGAAAAAGCAGTGTAGCATCCACAATGCACAGAAAGTGCCGTGCACCTGTGAGCCACTGACTGACTTCAGCTTACACATGCAGAAACAAAGATCA
Source organism: Trochalopteron elliotii (assembly GCA_024734555.1). Taxonomy (NCBI): domain Eukaryota; kingdom Metazoa; phylum Chordata; class Aves; order Passeriformes; family Leiothrichidae; genus Trochalopteron; species Trochalopteron elliotii. The sequence continues at coordinate 5,202,517 of JANPWX010000031.1, forward strand.
GCTCCAGTAACATCACACAGTCACCATCACTTACTTCACATAGTCACCACTGGGGTCTGTGCGACGTCCGAAGCCCACAGGACAGTAACAGTGGAAGAACTGCTGGAAGAACGCGCTGCACGAGAGCCACATCCAGCTGCCTGCATTCACACTGAAATCTGCATCCAGCAACAGTTCGTCAAACACCTGCAGCAATTGGAGGAAAAGGCACTGAAACCTTCCCTGGGCAGGACTTTGTGGCAGTAGGACCCAAAATGCTATTTTCAAATGGCAGGCACAGAGCTATGAGAACAGAGCAGCAGCACTGAGGTGATCTGCTGGCTGAAGTCAGTTGGCTGGTCCATGTATCTCACTTCCTGACACTTTCACTTAGGGAGGCATGGTCTGCTCACACTGATAAAGTGCTGGTTTATCTCTCATGCAGCTACAGACTAAATCACTACCTAGTGTTGCAGCAAGCTTTGGGTATTTATCCTAGCTCGGCAGACATAACAAGTGTAAAGCACCTGCCTTGGAAAAGAGAGGATGCTGCACAGAAGAACGTGAACAAAACCAAGAAGAACCCCTCTGAAGGTCCCAGAGCACACCACCACCAAGAGGCAGAAAGGCTTCAGCAGTAACTCACTCACATCCATGCACAGATGCTGCACTTTAGGCAGCACTTTCAATTATGCTCTTTGTCAGCTTTGTGACTAGATGCTCCTGCCTCCACTTTTTGTGTAGGGCAGTATGTACACTGGGTAGGTTCATCTGTCTGTCCCTTCAGATGGCCCAAGAGGAGGGTCTTTTACCTCTTTCCTTGAGAGACTCTAGACTCAGATTTCACAGTCATGGAGCGCTCCCTGACCAGCATGGTGATGGATTTTATAAGGAGGAAAAAGGTCTGGTTAAGAAGTGACATTAAACTTGCAAAGAAAACAGATGGACTGAGAAAAGTTTTACAAAAAACCCCCAAAACTAAAAGGCCCCAAAAAAACCTTAGTCTGCATTTACCAGTGGTCTCAAACACATTTAGTTATGGTTACTTGAAGCTTGTGATACAGTTTGAGCCTTGCAATAGAAGGCAGAAAGAAGTCAGGCTGTTGGCTGGCCAAGAGACTGCTAGCAAATCCTCTCTTCCATGCACCTTTTACACATGAAGCAAAAGCCATACCTGTGTGCCCATCCTTGCAGCAAGTGCCAGGGAGACTTTGTTTTCCTTATGGCCTCCTGCAAATATCTGAAAATGCCAGGACTCACCCTGACTCCTGACTCCCAGCTGATCCAGAGGTCACCCCTGGTCAGGAAGCAGGCCACTGCGTGCCTGGCCAGATGGTGGATCCACCCTTCTTGTCTCAGCTGGGTCATGATTGCATCGATCCAAGGGAAGCCTGTCTTGCCCTCTGCCCACTTTGCCAAGGCCTCAGGGTTCCTGTCCCAGGGGATTTGTATGCAGATGGGATTCCCCTCCATGCGATCAAACTTTGGGTTGTTGGTGGCTGCTGTGTAGAAGAACTCCCGCCACAGAAGCTGTCCGTACAGAGAGAGGGGGGGTGTGCTGTTCCGCTTCACCTGTGGAGAGGGAACACGGGTGGTCACAAGCACAGGAAGACTGGCTGCATGAAGCTGAGCAGTGAGGCACCCATGCATTTATACACATTTCCCAACTCAGCTACTGACCACTGCCATCAAGGAGCACAACGCCAGATCAGCCCTTATCAGAAAGCTCAGATGGTCAAGTCAGGGCACTGACACAGGTTCACTCAGTACAATGACAAGTGACTGGAACAATGTAAAACTAACAGTAAAATGCTCTACATGGCTTGTAGCACAGAAGTCCAGACAGAAGAACAAGGTACCACCAGATTTAAAGCCTATGTGAGTACATACAGGAGAATTACTTTCTTACCCAAAAGCCTCCTCTTGTAGCAGCAACAAACTCAGTCCAACAATCAAACATTAGGGAGGCAACTGTATCTTTTGCACCAATTCTGGCACACTGTCTGGCAAGCAGCACCATGCTATATATGCTCAAACCCCAGCTGCCCTCCAGGTGGACCTTTTGTCTTACCTTCTTATACAGCTCCCAGAGGCGATAGTAAAACAAGCGGCAGGACAAGCAGCCAAAACGCAGGTAGGGACTGAGTCCTGTAGGGCTGGCCAGCAACGAGTTGGCATTCATCCTTGGTCTCTCGTAATTTGCAACCCATGCCTAGACATATTCAGGAGAAATGAGCCAAAACCCCCTTGTATTTGTGGTACACTGCTAAAGGCAAGCCTCTGCAGGTGGTGAGGCCACTCACTCACAGACAGCAGTCTCTTCTTTCTATTTACTTCCAACCACTGCTGGGAGAGATCTCCAGCAGGCAATCCCAACCCCCATGCCCCATTCAAGAAATGCAAAACCTTTGCTCCAGGATTTAAACCAGTGAGTTATTTGGCCCAAGAGGATTAATTTGCTTTGTGTACAGGAGCTAACAACCCTGAGAGTTCCTAGGGATACAAGCTAACACACCTGTTTATGTCCAGGTACGTCTATCTCATTTCACACACTGAACAAGCAAAATGGCGAAATTCAGACCCTTTTGTGGAGCATTATGTCGATAATTTATTCCCTCTTCAGCACAAGTACTTATGCTTTGATTTTCACAACTGACATCAAGCCACCCAGCATTAAAGAAGTACAAAATGGTTAAAATTGAGTCATGCTTTAGCAGCTGGGTCACCTTTCATTACTTTGAAATTGCTTGCCTTGTGCACTATAATCAAGAACACCAGCCCCATTGAAAAAAATCTTATTATTTTAACAAGGGGCTCAAGGAATGCCAGCCAGTGAGATAACCTATTAAGAAGCTGATGGACTAGGGGAAGGCATTCTTTTATAAGCATGTACTCACACTAATACCTCAGGTAAGGATAAAAAGAGATGGTGTGCAGTGTGCAGCAGGGACTGAACAACTTAATAGGAGAATTTCCAAGTTTGCACTCCTCTAAAGGAAACTGAGAAGTAGAAAAAAGAAAAATAGTCCAATGTGCTTCAAACAGCAGCATAAATAATACAGTGCTCTAAATTTTTGGACCTGAGGAAGCCCATGAGCTCCCTGCTCCACATAAAACCTAAGATCACAGGAGTACTCCAACAATGGCATATACTCTTTCCAGAGATGAATGGTATGACCACTGCTAAGAACAACAGGGAAAGTGGTAACGGGCAACACTACATTTTTCATTTGGAGGCACAGTCTGCAAATCGCCACTTAAATAATGGGTTACCTTTCTTTCCAAGTGTTTATCCAGCCGTGCCAGAGCTTCTGTCTCCCCTCCTTGCCAAACTGCAGGGGCAAGACCATCTGTAGGAAAGCCTGAGAGAAAGAAGTTTGTAAGATTTGAAGTCATGCCTAAACAAAGGGCATAGATATGGGATTATGCATTACCAACAGCAAGACAGTACATACTACAGTTGCCTAATGTGGCTTACTTGCTGCTCTAATCCTTGTACAGCAGGCAAATCATGTAGGATATGGGGAGAGCCTGCTCCTGACACTACACTTCAAGGGCCTCTCCCTGCAATGCTTCAGGCAGCCTTATGGTGGCTTTCCCCATTGCTCACAGCCAGCATTCTCTGGTGTGTCAGCACTACCCACAGGGCTCAGCTCCAAAGGCCAGAGCAGCTGGCAATGAAACATCTGCTCCACAGCTCTGCCTTATAAAACACCTTGCTATCGACATCAGCAGCTCACTAGACAGCCCAGCTGCTCCTGGTGAGGCTCCTACTCTGCTGGTGCTGGGGAAGGCACTGGATTAGTGCAAAAGAACCACTGCAAAGGGGGAAGAAATAATGCTTCTGGGCACTGCTCTGGGCAGACAGAGGAGCCTCCCCTGGCAGCAAGCAGAGCAGTGTAAGGTTACAGGCAGCCTCACATTTGGCCAGACAATAAAGAAAGTAGATCCATGCAGGCCTGTAGCCCTTAGGATACTTTTGTTGTGAAGCCCCATGCTTTTACATGACTGTTGAAACTGTGCCTTAAGGTACCAGGAGATACTTCCTATGGAGCCTCCAGTTACAGACACACAGACAGTATTCTGCATTAGTCCTTTCTTCCCTTGCATTTAGATTCACTCCTCTGATGTGGGTCTTGCATTCCTCATGCCTCAGCTACTCATTCTCCTTCTTCATGTCTTAAAGGACTGTAAGGCACAGCAGGATGAATGAAAGGAATTTTTGTAGTATCTTTTGTCTTGTTAAGTTCCCAAATTGCTGCTGCTTGGCAATAACTGAATGAGATCATCTAAACCTGGTACACAGTTAGTTTACCTCTTCAGGTCTGTTACACAAGGTGCCTGAGACTGCAGTAGGAGGAAAGCAGCTGGTGAGGACATGAGATGCTAGTGCAGTGGTTATACATGCTCAGTATAGCAGAGAACACAAGGACAGATGCAGAGCACTTCAGAGCAATGCTAAAGGGGGTGCTGGGCATCAACAGCAGTGCAAGGGACACCAGTGTGTTATCACAAGGCCCGGCACTTGCTGAAAAAATTAGGCCGTTCTATGGCTAGAGGCAGCCCATGTCAGGTGGGAACACGTGCCAGCCACTGGAAACAGTACCACTAGATCCTGTTTCAGCTGGCAGTAGTCCTTGCCTTCACTCTTGACACATACCCAGCTCTTCCAGGGATGGGACCCCATAGACATCGTCATGGTTCTCCTGGATGTCCACTTTACATGTTTCCATCTGCTGACTTATTACAGTGCTCACTGGCTTCTTTGGGAGCTCCATACGGCTAATGATGGCCTGGAAGCGCTTGTAGGTGAGGGGTGGCTTGTGGCCATTCAGCTCAATTATTCTGGAGATAAAATAAACAAGGTGAAACAACACAGCCTCACTACCACAGAAGACACAAGTAAATTACATCCAAACTGGACCCTGCTATCTCTGCTCAGGATAGCCTCTCACAATGGATACAGAAATCCTAATAGACCTACATTTCACTTGATGCATCCCTGTTTGGTTAAAACCAACCAAACAAAATCCTAAAATACATCAGAAGACAAAACATCACATACTTCCTCATCTCCATCGGAGAAAAAACCAACCCAAAACAGCTCCAGCTGAATCAAGCTGAGCATCACATCTCTCTCCCATAAGACCCCTGTATGAAATCTCTTATCTGATTACTGCCTGTCTCCCCAAGGTGCCAAATCCTAGATATACATCTGTTCCCCTGACACCTTGTGATATCCTAACCTGATTCTGACCTTACTTCCTTCTTGTCTGACACAGAAGACTCAGCCTGTTAGTGACCCCTCCTCCACCTATCTTGGATGAGACAAATCCCAGTTTGCATCATTCCTCTCTCCCTGTGATTAGAGAGATGACTATCCTCCTCCATGCCATAAGGTCACGAGCAGCACTGTCTCATGGTATTGACCTGCGTCAGATCGCACGATGGAAAAAAAGTCAAGGTTCCCCATTCCTCTACTTCACCAAGCATCCACAGCCTGCTGGGGTCATGCAGTCTTATTTTTCCTGGGACAGAATTTTGAGAAGCCCCCTAGGCAAGGTAAACTTCCCCAGGCTGAAAGATGCCATTTTAAACCCCTCTCCTGCAGGAGCGGAAGGAGTTAACAGCAAAGCCGGTCGCCAGGGATCGCCAGCATTACATAAAGCGGAGGCAGGCAACCCCACAGCTCACACTGGAGCTGCAGCAGGGCAGCCTTCCCCACCCATTACAATCAACAGCTTATGCAAGGGGCCGGGCTAAAAGCCGAGTGTTGGGGCGGGCGCCATGTGCCGCCCCTTCCCCCGGGGCCGCACGTGTGGCGGGGCGGAGCGACACGCCGGCGCCTGGCGCTCCCGCACGTGTGCTCCGCGCTGACCCCGCTTCCCGCCGCACCGGGAGCCAGCCCTCCCACACAGCTCGGCCGAGGGAAGCCGAGCCTTCCCCACGGGCAGCAAGGTTGAACAGATTAAAAATTAAGTCTCCTGCAGTTTCCTCCCGGTTTTCTGCTTTTCAGTTGTAAACACTGGGAGGTAAAGACATTAACGAACAGGGCAGGGAGGGGCATCGGGATGTGCAGAGTGCAAAATACTGTACATTTCTAGTGCCAGGCTATAAACATGGCCACGGTGTGGGCACAGCACTCTGACATAGACATACACAGAGACAGGTGTATTTCCATTTGCCTTACAGCCAACACGTTCTGTCCTGCATCACCACACCAGAGCGCATCTCCTCTGCTTTCCTGCATACACTTTTTTGCTGTCTGTCTCCATGCTCCACCCCAGAGATGGCAAGAAATGACAGAACTCATGAATACTACCCACCACACTTCTCTGTGGATGCTTTGTGAGTCCCCAAACAAGACCAGCCAAAGATCCCCAGAAAATCAGTGTCTCCACTGGATGAGAAGTGAGGCATTTCCAGTTACAGCACTCTGGAGAGGCTCACTTGTTTCCACAGGCATTCAGAGCTTGGAAGAGAAAATGTGACAAAGTGGTACCTGTTTGCTCTGAGGTGCTTGGGATGGGGGCAGGGAAGCTACTTCTTCCACACTGCCTCTTTTTTCAGTCCTGCTACAGCTGCTGTTCAGTCCGAGATCCACACCACTGTACAAGATCCACAGCTAAAACTTCTGTGGACAGCTAGCTACTTGGAGCAAATCACTGTGACTAGCAGATGGATGTTAGTGCCTGTACTTGAAATCCTGAAGGATGTGAATATGAGTGAAGTTACCTAGTATAGCTCCTGAATTACTAAAGAGTTACTGGATCTGGGACACAAATATTTTAAGATAGGACTAGGACAAATGGCACATTTCACAGCACCTGACACTGGCATTATGCACTAAATCTGGACCTTTCATAATACTGCCAGGAGAAGAAATAAAGAATATTGGGTATTGCACAATATAGGATATTATACTACACTTACTGTATATAGTAGTACTGTTCAGCCTTCTGTGTAAGAAATTGTACAGGAAGCTCCCCAAGCAGGAGTCCTTTCCTTTCTCATACTGACCCTCTAATCCAGGCCATACACTTTCACTAACAAAAAAAGAGAGGTCCCTACCCAGGATTTAACACCCCTGCTTCATCCATCTCCCCCAGCCCAATTTGCCACATGTGGCAGTTGTTCCAGTTTTCTTAATGCAGAACAGAGAATCACTGTATTCATCACACAGAACCTAACATTAATTAGTGAGCAGACCCAAAACTGGCTGTTCTACCAAACTAGCAATCTGCTGCCCAGCACTATCTGACAGTAGTACCTTGATGCCAGAAGTTATGAAGGTCTGTTTCACCATCAGTAACACTTCACCTCAGGAAAGCAGGCAACCCAACCTGACCAAAAAATTCTAGCACTGCTATGATTATAAGGTATCCTACAGTCAGTCACCTGTGACAGCAGAGTGTCTGCAGACTCAAATGCACGCCCTCACAGGTGTCAGCTTCTGAATCATCTCCACAGCAGTGCCCCTGCAGGATGGCTAATGAGCTTATGAGAGCTGCTGGCCTCAAACACCTGACACCTCAGCTCGCCTGCAGATGACAAGGCTGGGTTCTGGCAAGGGACTGCATGTGCTCCCCCGCTTCCTTGCGGGAGGAAGAGCTGGCTGCCAGCCCTCACACGCAGGCTGCCCAACGCACCCCGGTACCAACGCACGCAGACTGCTTTGTTGGCCTCGCCAGCTTATGCAATTGCTCTGATCCAAATCCCCGCTCCAGAGAGCTCATGGAGGGCTCTGTGTACTTAGAACAGGGGGTATTTCTACAGATTCAGAGAGATGGAGAGATAACCAACTGATCTGAACAAAGAAAAAACAATTCAACTTCTGCAGAAACACCTACTGACATGATGAGAAATGAAGAAGTGACTTGGTGACAGGCTGGGTATCTGCAGCAGGGGAAAACACCTGACACCAGAGCACCATGCAAGACAGGAGAGGACAGCAAGATGTGGTAGGCAGAAGATTGAGTAAACCTTCTTAGAAATAACCCGCCTCTTTGGCATAGTGTACTGAACTGCAGAAGCACCAAGGCATCCACCAAGGCTTCCCCATGCTTGGCTCCTTTAAGTCAGAACGTGCTCCTATGAGAACACATTCTACTGTCATGCCAGCCTTAGGCTAGGGTATGTGAGGAAAAGCTGATCCTGAGGTATGCTACAATGACACAAGATCACAGTGTTCTTTTCTGACCTAAACCACTCCTGCTGAACAACCCAGCCTGCCTGGGATTACAGAAACCACAGTGCTGACCATCAGTAAACACACTACAAAGGATTTACATCCTAAGGAGGAGAAAACAGGCAGATCCAGGGAACAGACAAAACAACCTGTCATCTGGAAGCTGTCAGACAGAATAATTGTCAAGTAAAGGTTTATAAGCAGGCTAAACTGATACTCAAGAGATTATATTTTGTGTCTGACTTCTATAATCTGAGCATTGCTAATCTTGACTGGGAATTCCCAGATTTTCTTCTGACTATTTTCCAGCACTGATGTTCATTTTCTATATCCCACTCCTTGTTTTGGGGAAGAGGAGGTGAAAGATGCTCTGATAATCACACAGCTATGCTGGCAGTGCCAACAAGGGGCACATTGCAATCTTCCTATTGGGTAAAACTGGTCAAATTCACAAGTTAACTGAACAGGCTCTTGGCAAATGTTTAAAAGGAGCTGGTAGAGGTGGTACCAGCAATACACTGCAGGGGACAAGAGAAGTGCTGGATTCATTTATGTAGGAGTGAAAGATTAGTCTAAGTTGTTTGAAACTGGGCTGACAATCTTGTCAGAAACCTGATTAAAGAAAGATGAGAAGTAGGATGCCACCACCAGGTATTATTACCACCTGCTAATTATGCAGAAAAAAACATTAGGCTGAGCAGACGGACAACACACACTATGAGTTAGAAGACTGGGTAACACAGCTGGAGGAAGAGATACTATTGGACTTCCAGGAGAAATACAGTATTAAAACTGTATTACCACCTGCTGAGAAATCTCAGAGATGCCAAGAACCAAGAAATGTCAGAGTAACTGGAGACTTCAAGTACATCCACACAGACTGGGTATCTATCCCACCCCATCACCTGCTAAAACCCAGTTTTCTAGTTGCCATAAATGACTGCTCCATGGAACAAGACATCAAGAACCCACAAGGAGTGTCAATTCACGATTTACTCTTGGACAGTGCTAAGGTATATCTAAAAATGTTAGTTATCACTTGCCTGCTCTAACTGTGACTTTAGCATGCATCAATTTAACACCCTTCCAGGAGCAACAATACCATACAGATGTGAAACAGTATTTCAGAAAGATCACAAGAGTTAAAACAATTAAAGAATAGCATCAGCTAAGACAACAGAGGCAGAATCTTTAGGAAAAATGAAGACGATGTAAATCCACCAAACATTGGTAGGTCAAATTAAAAACCACAGCCTTCTTGCACCTCCTAATCTAAACAAAAGTTTGAGAAACCTTTTAAAAAAAGTGTAAGTAGTAAAAAAAAAATCAAACGAAAAACATCCCCTTTATAGACACTCCAAGATATTTATAGGGCAAAGAGGTGATCAACTCATTAAAGAAAGGAGAATATATTCTGCATATATTTTTGCAGGTGTATTCACTATGGAGGTATCTAGGGAAGTTATGACTCTTGGTTTATTTTAAGAAAATGTAAATTTCTTTTAAGAAAATGTATCAGATGCTATGACAGATTGGGAGACCAGGAAAAAGTGCCACAAAACAATGCTACGCTTGAAAAGCTTGCCAGATCCACCAAATATTCACCCAGAAATTGTAAAGGACATAATGAAATACACTAAGTAATAGCTGTTGCATGTAATATAAAACTGTCCAAATACTACAAGGGAAAAAAGAAAGTAAATACAACCCCAGATTTTAAAAGCATTTCAGGGGCATCAGAAAGACAAATGAAGACTGATATAAGTATTAGGCAGATGGGTAGAAAATACTAATAGGAAACAGTGAATACATGGATATATGCAATATGCTTGAGGGTTAATTTGGCCTTGGTAAAAGGGAAGTTGTGCCTGAAAATCTATTAGAGACATTTGAGCCTGGGGCAAGGGAGATTTAGTTGATATATACTACGTGAATTTTGAGAAGTCATCTGACTAGATTCCTTGCTGAAAAAAATTCAAGAAACCACAATAATTTGCAATAAAGGAAAGGTCCATGCTGACAGAAAATTCTTTGATATACAGAATTAGAGAAAGAATCTATTTTTCCAACAGGAAGAGAAGTCCTACACAGAGCTGAGCTAGGGCTTCTGCTGCTCAATATATTTTACAAAATATCTGGCAAAGGACAAGAAGGAGCACGATGATAAAGTTTACTGACGCAATAAGCTATCTGGGATAGCTAAAGATAAAAGGCAACTTAAAAATTTCCCTCCATACCACATAACCAGCTGCCAAAAATATCAGATGAAATTGCAGTGTTGGTCATGTTGTTTCTCCATATGCATAGCTATGCAATCCTAAACTTATTTATACAGTAGCAGCTTCTCAAATAGCTATGACCATTCTGGAAGGAAGCCCTGAGACATCAGTTTAATATTTAGCAGCACTCAGAAAAAGCAGAAATAATGCTACTGACTGTTAGGAAAAGACAGGACACATTATAGCATTCTAAAAATCCATGTTACTTCTACATTTTGCACACTAGTTGTCATTTTCACCACTGCTCTCCACCCCTAGAAATACCTGGAAATATAAAGAAAGGTTATAAAACTTATGAAGACGAATGTGATGGCCATTGACATTGGAGGGGTGAGGATGTAATAAACACTGGTAATAAACATGGTCTTCTAAATGCAGAGTTAGAAAGCAGCAGCTGCTCACAAGACAGATTCAAGAATCCTCCTCACTCCAGAGAAACATTTCCACACAATGTACTAACTGCAAAGCTCCTTCCCATAGGAAATTATGGATGTTAAATATTTATAGGAGAAAATCTACATTCAGCATTACTGGCCAAGTCACATCAGAAAGAACAGGGGGGAAAAAAGTGGGAAAGAAATAAAAGCAAGCAACCTGTAAGAACAGTACTGAAACACTGTACTGACTTTGAAGTCAAGCATACCCTAGACTCTTAGCTGAAAGACTGTCACCACTGTTTAAAATCACATGTCTATAGAAAGATTATACATATAAGTAAATATATAAAATTCATAAAACAACAAACACAGCAAACACACAACAAAGACAAAGCATTCAGGCTTTAGAAAGAGGAAAGTTTGTCCCAATCTACCTTGTTTTACTTCTTCCAGATGTTGGTTAAAAGCCCTGTTTTCATAACCTGTTTGAGACAACAGCTCAACTGCCTTTATTACAATGAAGCAAGAACAAAGCAGTCCATACACTGAGGACATGCTCAAGGAGAGCAATCAATAGGACACACTGAGCAAATTCAATGACACTCAAGTACAGAGTTTAATAAGCTTGAGACAACACCTTTCTGTACATTCACGTCACCGTGAGCACTTTGACGTGTTCTAATCAAAAGTGGAGTGTGCAGAGTAATCCTTACAGGCTCACTCAGCATGACAGTGATCAGTGTGATGGAACAGACTGAAGTCTTTGCAGACACAACAATCCCAGCCTAGCCTAGAGAGCACCTCTGCCCCTTCTCTCCCCGTACCTGTCCAGGTCATAGAGGGTGTGGGAGTTCTCTATCACCACCTCCACACCAGCCTCCTTGGCCAGTTTGACAATAGCTGCATCCCTCTCCTTTCCAAACGGCTCCGAGTCGTATTCAAAGGTGAGACGAGTGACTCCCCATTCCTGCAAGAAAAACAATACACCCAGCTGTCAAACAGAAGACTATTTCTAACCAGCACAATTACAAATGAAGATTTCAGAATTCCTGAGCAGCTTAAAGTTCTGGAAGCTTTGAGAGCATTGCTGTGAGGAACAGCAATCTGGATTTGAGACAACCAAAGAAACAACAATTTTATCACCTCTAACAAACATCACATCTGCTATGCAAATTTGTAGATGTCAGGTTTAAAACACATCAGAGGAGGTTCAGTTCTTGTCTATTACTGTTCTTCGGTTTCAGCTCAGTCCCTGAGCCTATCAATAACA
>JANPWX010000032.1:0-18693 GCA_024734555.1 Trochalopteron elliotii
TGGGCTCTCTAGCACGAGAGCAGCTTGTGTGGTGTCGTTTGTAGCTGTGCTGTTCTGGGAACAGGGAGAATGCTGATGGAATAGAGGTGGATTCTCACGTGGATAGCAACTAGGTTTATTCTACCCAGAGGCCCCCATGAAAACTGGGATTCAGGTTTCAGTTTAAGTACAAGTGGTTACCCCAAGGAAGGGAGAACCTAGAACCAGTCCACTGAAGGCGAGGGGATGATTTACAACCTGGGATAGTTAACAGAACACCTAAAGGAGAGAGCCCGAGGACTTTCCAAATCCCTGAGTAGCCCCACCAGAAATTTCCAGGCTTTTTGGCAGGATTGCCGGGTCATTGACAAGACCCAACACCAGGGAAAGACCACAGAGGGTTTGGGCATAGGGGTGTATGGATAAAACATTATAAAACAAATAACAAAATCGTACAGCACTTTGGGAAACCCAAAATGCATGCCGCAACTTTTCCCCCTTTTCTTTTACTTAAAGAGATGTGTCTTCAATTTGTGGAGTGGGACTCTTAAATGCGGGACTCTCAAGAGATGAGATTTCATCCCACTCACGATCAGTGGACCATAGCAGCTCAGAATTGTGCTGATACCACTTCCCCTGCGACCTCAAGGGGAAACCCACAAACTCAACATTGTCCGCATTAACAAGATCTTTAAGTTGTGGTAGAAGGCACTGATATTTTCTGACTTTTTTCACAGCGGCATCTTTCAACGATGAGTTGCTGTGCTCTAATCTCACCATCACATCCACTACGTATGCTTTCACCTTCTTTACAAAGATTAGATCAGGCTTCTATAACTCCTTAGCTTCATCCCTTATATATGGCTCTTGCAATACTGTCCAACCATCCCTCTTACCTTCCTTGCTAAGTGTCTCACAGATGGAATTATGTCTTTGGATCCTGGCATCCTGGGTAATTGGACAGTTTCCAATAATACGTGCCATTGTCTCAAAATCTGCACTGCAGCGTCTGCAAGTTCTCACGCAGTCGTCATGACCTTAGCCAGGAATTCTCTCTTTGGGTAGACATTGGCTCTCAATTGCAGGGCAGTTATCAGTTGACAATGTGGTATGCCTCTATAGCGCTTCAGCCATTCGTTACTGATGTTATCATTTTCAAAATTCTGAATACCATGGCCCTGAGCAACCAGATGTTTCCATCGATTAAATTCACTTTTCCACCTGTTACATGGTGGGTAGTGGATCTTTGGAACAGGAACCTCCCATTCAATGCTTTGACAGGTATACCTCCCCAGTCAAACTCCCCACTTGCCGCTGTCCCCAAAGAGGGTTGTGGCTGGGGTGTGCTGGCCACTTGGTGCCAGAAGCGAGAGCCCCCCTTGGGGTTCACCCCCCCTGCCTCACCACGTAAATGAAAAAACAATCAGAGTAGTGGTATTTCACCGACAGCCGGGACACTGACAGGCACGTCGCCCGCACCGCCAAGAGTGTGCCCGGCCTCCCACTTATTCTACACCTCTCATGTCTCTTCACAGCGCCAGACTAGAGTCAAGCTCAACAGGGTCTTCTTTCCCCGTGGATTATGCCAAGCCTGTTCCCTTGGCTGTGGTTTCGCTGGATAGTAGGTAGGGATAGTGGGAATCCCCTTCATCCATTCATGCGCGCTACTAACTAGATGACCAGGCATTTGGCTACTTAATAAACATATAAAAATACATGTTCCTTTTCCGGGTTAAGTAAAGGTGGCCTGTCCACCCGGTCCAAATCAGAATTTGTCGCCCAAAAATGGGCAAAGACACGGTATGAGTGTGATGAACCCCTCCCTCCCAAAACTGATTCCCACTGTCCAACGTTCACAGAAGGGAAGGGGCTCGAGACTTTATTAGGTAGATACAACTTGCTTAGGTTTACTAACAAACATGTGAACAGTATCAACTGAAGAAAAGAGAGCTCCGGATGCCAGGGTCCGGGCAGTCTTCTCCAGCCTTGCATTAGAGAGACCCAGGGCCAGTAACAGCTCAGAATTCTGCTTATACCATTTCCCCCATGACCCCAAGGGGAAACCCACAAACTCAGTATCAGCTGCATTAACAAGATCTTTAACTTGTGGTAGAAGATATTTCCTGACTTTTTCTACGGCAGCATCTTTCAACGATGAGTTGCTGTGCTCGAATCTCACCATCACGTCCACTACATATGCTTTGGCCTCCTTTACAAAGATTAAATCAGGCTTGTGTAACTCCTTAGCTCCGTCCCTTCTATGTGTCTCCTGGAATACTGTCCAACCTTCCCTCTTAGCTTCCTTGCTAAGCGTCTCACAGATGGAATTGTGTCTTTGGATCCTGGCATCCTTGGTAGTTGAACAGTTTCCAATAATATGTGCTGTAGTCTCAAAACCTGCACCACAGTGTCTTCAAGTTCTTGCACAGTCACCACGTCTACCCCTAGCCAGGAATTCTCTCGTCAGGTAGACATTGGCTCTCAATTGCAGCGCAGTTATCAGTTGATGATGTGGTATGCCTCTATAGCGCTTCAGCCATCTGTTACTGATTTTATAATTTTCAAAATTCTGAATACCATGGCCTTGAGCAACCAGATGCTTCCATCGATGAAATTCGTTTTTCCGCCAGTTACATGGTGTTGGGTAGTGGATCTTCAGAACAGGCACCTCCCATTCAGACACAGTGGTACCACCACCTTTGGAACTTACATCCCTTGGAATGGGATCCCAAATTGTCAGGATGGACTCCTTATCTCCTCCAGCTTGGATCCATGGTTTTTCATACAGAAACTCCAGTCGTTCCCCTCTCAGAAAGTCGAGCAGAGTCACATCCGAAGACTGCATTTAATCTGTGCAATCTTCACGCCTGAACTTGTGGAATGAGTGCCACCAATTTAAACGAGCCCTAATCCACCATCTCTAAAGGCTGAATACAAGATGGCATCACATGTACATGGTGGAAGGTGAAGCCACTCCTTGCTTTCCTTATCATTAGGTCAAGGGATTCAAGGAACCCAGATTTAACTTTGGTGTGGTCAGCCAGATATATTGCTCTCTGGATAGTATAAGATCTAAGTATATCCACCTTCTGAAGAGGCTTAAGCGGTGCGTCTCCAATCCGTTGTAGCCAATCACTTAGTTTCTTTGAGAGGCCTGAGTCAGCAAAGTCAGTCCGTGGATCAATCCATATGCCCAGATATTTCTCAGATTCTCCTGGATTAATCATATTGAGAGGGGCATCATTTATCTTCCACGCAGGACAATCGTTGATGGTATAGGAGTCCCGGGCTGGCTTGATATAGAAGCCATGACATTTCTCCCCTTGCGTATGGAGACCGGTGAGTTCGCAAAAGGTCTCCAAGATCTTGATGTTAGAACACATTCCATCCTAGGAGTCACTCAGCAGTACTAAGTCATCACCAAAAGCCATGGCCGTAATTTTAAACCCGTCTTGTTGGAACCCTTTACCTTCTCTTTCAAGTTTGCATAGAAGAGGATCTAGCACGAGGTTGAACAACACGGGTGACATCGGATCGCCTTGTTTGACACTGGTAAGGATTTTAATATGGTCCGTTTTCTCATTTTTCAAGTCTATATAGGTGGTAATATTCTTATACATCTCACTAACAAGGTGGATCACATGAGGATCAACTCCTCTCTGTCTCAGACCCGTTATAATATGTTGATGCAAAACAGTGTCAAAAGCCTTGGCGATGTCCACAAACACCATTCCTAATTCACACTTTTCACTTTTACAGTGTTTAACCAGAAGCTGTAGCAGCTTGAGGTTCTCGGAACATCCCGGTGCACATGTAAATCCCTTTTGCCTGGGATTTAGGGGACATGCACTGGTCAGTCTAGCCATGACAATCCTAGAGAACAATCTCAACACCGTTGAGGCGATGGTGACAGGTCTCCAGTTGTTGATGTTACTGAGTCTACTCTCTTCTGTAAACTTCAGAAACAAGACTGTCCTGCAGTCCCAAAGTGCATCAGGGAAAGTTCTGGTGAACATCCAGAGGCTGAAGATCTCCTTCAACAGGGAAAACTTTGGGTCTACTTTACTAAGGTGATCCAATGTAATCCCATGTGGCCCAGGAGCTGAGGTCTTGTCCATCTCTTGCACATTCTTAGCAATCTCCTTTCTTGTAATTGGGGCCTCAAATTCGAAGTTGGGAGCTCCTGTATATGGTGGAAAGGTGTCAAGGCCCCTAAAGCAAGCTGGTGTTTCCCATCTAGCTTTAAATGATGTGTGGACAATGTCAGATGGAGTTCGGCATTTCAAGGCCTTGGTGTTGTCCGTAATAAGTCGCGCGAATGTCCCTCTATGCATATGAAACATTTGCTGATAACATAAAAATTTCAATTTTTTGATGTTCTTCTCAATATCTAATTGATCTTGTTCTTGGATGCTTTCTGGCCAATCTTCACATCCAACTGATCTTGGTCTTGAACCCTGTCAGCCATTTCTCGCTTCCTGTTGATCTCATCCTTGTGCACTTTCTGGACACTGGCTCTATGCGATTCCTTAGCACTTTTCTTCTGGCAATGCTTTCTCAGGCCAAGATTTAGAAACTCCTCATAGATGTCATTCACCACTTGTTGCAGGTCTTACCCATCCAAAATCCTCTCAAAGTCCCCCTGGTAATTGGTGAACTCACCATCTAATAGGTGTCTTTTAATGATGTTATGATAATGATTTCTCAAGTGCCCCTTTTCAGGTAAAACAATAGTCTGAGGATGGTTCTTATTCCTCGTTTCCCTGCCTTCTTTGATTGAACATTCTTGGAGGGGACTTTAACTAGAAGGTGTCTTTCACCACTGATCTGTTTTACTGTCTTTGATGGAATATGCTCCGTTATTCGCTGATTGATGTTCTTCTCATCGGCATAAGTCACCACCAATTGACGCAGAAGGGTCTCCTCCTCCTCAGTCCACACTTTTTTGTGGGCTCCTCATAGAGATGACTCCTTGGGTTTAGAAGCAACAATTCTTTCCATATTTCTCACAAGAGGGTGCACTAACCTCTTGTGTTGGCTCAGGCCAATCTTGGTGGAAAAACCTTTATGGCATACTTCAAAGCCTGTTGGAGCGACATTTTCTTTCCCTGCACAACGCGGAACATGACAAACAATACTGTGGTACTTATGATTTTGTTTCCCACATTTAGAGCACTCAAACATGATGTCTTTCTGTCCATGACCCCTTTTCAGATGTTCTATCAGCCCCTACATCCTAGTAAACCGGGTAGAGCAGCTCAGACAAGTTGGATTAGCATCCAGGACAGACACCACAGGTGTTTCAACAGGTGCCCCATCACTGCTGATCCTGGGAAGAGCCTCAGGTGTGTTGTGCTCTTCACTGTCTTTTGGCTCACACTCAGCCCAATCACCCTGAGTATCTGTGACAGGCAGGGTCACATAAGGCTCAGGGAACTCAGCCAAGCCCTCCCAAACATCACCCTGCTGAAATCCATTCTTACAAAAAGAGGAGTTCAAAAACTCCAGACATGCCAGATGGAATCTTTCGTATCCCAGAGTTGTGGGCACAGATGGAATATCGGCTGGTCTGATCCTCAGATCTAAAGAATCAGTCTGAGTGGCCGTTGATACGTACCTCAAAGCAAGTGATTGAACCATTGTATAAGTTTATAAAAATAGAAACAGTCACAACCAAGTGAGGGTAGACGAAGTCAGCAGCTGGCCCTCTCCCAGACTGCCAACTGTGTCCAACTTAGGCCCGTGGACAAGGGTCTTGGCAACAGCGGAAGAACTGTGCCAAAATAACTTTGTTTCAGCTGAATAGTGAGGCTACCGCTGGGTGGCAAGTCCAGACGATAGGGAGGGGGTACAATGTACACCCTCATTCACATTGGGGCAGAAGTCAGCTTACCTTTACGGGTATTCAGCGGGACCAAGAGGAGGTGTGACTTCTGCAGCTATGCCCAGTTAGTAACTAGCTCTCTTAAGAGAGTCATAGTTACTCCCGCCGTTTACCCACGCTTCATTGAATTTCTTCACTTTGACATTCAGAGCACTGGGCAGAAATCACATTGCATCAACACCCGCCTCAGGCCTTCGCGATGTTTTGTTTTAATTAAACAGTTGGATTCCCTTGGTCCGCACCAGTTCTAAGCCGGCTGCTAGGCACCGGCCGAGGCGGGGTGCAGGCCCAGGGACCCCCTCCGGGGAACCTCCCCCACGTGAACTGCTTGGCCCACACCAGCCACGGCTGTGTGCCACAGGAACCCCGCCAGCGGGAGCCGATGGAGTGGCGGCACGGGCCACCACTGGGGCGCCAGCTATGGCAAGGCGGAGGGTGGGTGAAGCAGGGGGCCGGCAGCGCCCGCCGCAGCTGGGGCAATCCACGAAAAGGGCCCAGCGTGCATGCAGAGTCGCCACCATGCGCCTGCCCCGGCACCTGAGCAGGCCACGCAGAGTGCGCTCACCTGCACGCTGCGCCTCGTCCAGCCACGGCACGCGCCCAGCCCCGCTTCATGCCCCAGCCCGATCGACCCAGCCCTTACAGCCAATCCTTATCCCGAAGTTACGGATCCGGCTTGCCAACTTCCCTTACCTACATCGTTCCAACATGCCAGAGACTGTTCACCTTGGAGACCTGCTGTGGATATGGGTACGTGTAAGAGACGGTCCGAAGATCCCTCATCTGCCTCACGACCATTGTCAAAGACGGAGACTGAAACCACTAAAAGACTCTAAACCCCAACACAGGAGTTCTGGCCTGGCTGAGGTGGGACGTTGCCTGCAGGTGGGTTCAATTGAAAAACCCGGCACACATTTCCATCGGAACATCAAGAACCTGAGCAGAAACAATGGGCAAGTCACGGTGAATTGACTGCACTTGCTGACGGCCGTACCTGTTCTTGTTAACACTGTACTTGCTGACGGCTGACCTGTTCTCAGTTCTCTCAAGACGAACACACTGTGATGATTTCCCCACCTTTTGGCCAACTGCCTGTGGCTTTGGAAAGGACTATAAGGACTCCAGAGTTAACCAAAGACTTTGAGATCTCCCCACAGAAGAAGACGGATCTATTGGCCAGACCACCAGGACTTCGTCTCTCCATTGGTAGCTATTACCCACCCCCTCTTTCTCTTTTCTCTCTGTCCTTTATTTCCCTTCAAATCCTTCTATCGCATTTGCTGTTGGCACTAATAAAAGTGCATTTGTTTTGATGAATACTGAAATCCCCTCTGTGTTGTTTTTTGCACTCTTAGAACCTTAAAATGAACCATCACGAATCCTGCTTGCATTAGCAGATCATGACAGTATGGCCTGGTGCGAGACTCACACCCTCTCCCCCAGATTTTCACGGGCCAGCGAGAGCTCACGGGACACCACTGGAACCACGACACTTTCCAAGGCATGAGTCCCTCTCTCAGGGCGAACCCATTCCAGGGCACCCGGCCCTTCACAAAGAAAAGAGAACTCTCCCTGGGGCTCCTGCCGGCTTCTCCGGGATCAGTTGCGTCACCGCACTGGGCGCCTTGCGGCACGCGTCTCCACCACTCTCTGGATTCAGGGATCTGAACCCGACTCCCTTTAGATCGGCTGAGGGCAAAGGAGGCCATTGCCCGCCCTTTCGGAACGGTGCTCACCTATCACTTAGGACCAACTGACCCATGTTCAACTGCTGTTCACATGGAACCCTGCTCCACTTCGGCCTTCAATGCTCTCATTTGAATACTTGCTACTCACCACCAAGATCTGCACCTGCGGCAGCTCCACCCGGGCCCATGATCCAGGCTTCAAGGGGCACTGCAGTGGCCCTCCCACTCATCGCGGCCTAGCCCCAGTGGGCATCGCACTGCTGGCGACAGCCGGGTATGGGCCCGACGCTCCAGCGCCATCCATTTTCAGGGCTAGTTGATTCGGCAGGTGAGTTGTTACACACTCCTAAGTGGATTCCTACTTTCATGGCAACCATCCTGCTGTCTAGATCAACCAACACTTTTTCTGGGCTCTGATGAGCATCGGCATCGGGCGCCTTAACCCAGCGTTCAGTTCATCTCACAGCGCCAGTTCTGCTTACCAAAAGTGGCCCACTCGCATTCCACGGCGCGGCTCCACGCCAGTGAGCCGGCCCCCTTACCCATTGAAAGTTTGAGAATAGGTTGAGATCGTTTCGGCCCCAAAACCTCTAATCATTCGCTTTACCAGGTAAAACTGCCCATTGCTGAGTGCCAGCTATCCTGAGAGAAACTTCGGAGGGAACCAGCTACTAGATGGTTCGATTAGTCTTTCGCCCCTTGACCGGGGTCGGACGACCAATTTGCATGTCAGGACCGCTACAGACCTCCACCAGAGTTTCCCTTGGCTTCGCCCTGCCCAGGCATAGTTCACCATCTTTCAGGTCCTAGCACGGACACTCACGCTCCACCTCCCCGGCCCCGTGAGGAGGCAGCCAGTGACACGGGCTGGTGGTGCGCCCGGGGCTGCCAGGCGCAACACACGCCCTGGGATCCCACCTCAGCCGGTGCGCGCCGGCCCTCACCTTCATTGTGCACGAGTCAGGGGCCGTTGTCACAAGCCCTCCGTCTCTTGCTCTGTCCCCAGCCACCACTGCCCAGCGGCGCAGCGCCAGCTAGGACAAGCTCCTCCCCAGCGGCTTGTTGCGGAGCGCTCCCTGAGTCTGCATTTAGGGGGACGAAGGTCCTGTGTGGTGCCGATGACTGCCACGACAGCCCGCCGGGCCACAGAGAAAAGGACGGCGACCATCGAGGGAAACGCTTCCCTTGCCGACACACCCACAGCCTTCCCTCCAGGCACCAGCTGACGGCCACCTCCATTGCCACAGGCAACAGGCCTGTGAGGCGACCCCAGCCATGCTGCCAGGGTGACCTCCCCGGACGGTGATTGATTGTCAAACGACACTCAGACAGGCGTAGCTTTGGGAGGAACCCAGGGCTGCAAGTGCATTTGAAGTGTTGATGATCAATGTGTCCTGCAATTCACATTAATTCCCACAGCTAGCTGCATTCTTCTTCGGCACACGAGCTGAGTGATCCACCGCTAAGAGTTGTCTGGCTTTTGGCACCGACTCTGTGTGCATGGAGGGGCCAGGACCACTCACATGAAGCGGCCCCCTTTGGATTTCGGTGAGGACACCATGGGGGCACGCCTCGCTCCGATCGTATGAGCACACACAAATGGAGGAGGATGGGGAATAAAACCCCACGGAACGCTCTGAAGGCTGGCAAAAAGGCCTCTACTCCCAACTGCCTCCCCCCGCAAGGGGAGACGCCACTTCCCATACCATCCTTCAGAGGCGGCCCAGGTGTCTGGGCATGGCCCAGTCTCCGCCTGGAGGGATCGCACCGGGGGGCATACAGCTCCCCACCCAGCCTCTTTTATGGGACGACACACTTGCCCTGAGCCGGGGGCACGGCTGTTCGCCCCCGCTTGCGCTCAGCTCTCTCGACTGCTCTGTGGACTCGTGGAGCGCTGCCACGCCAGAGACATGGCCGGCCTCTCCCCAGCACCCAAGATGACATGTGGCGATGACCGCCTCGCTGACGTGGCCCCCATGGGACTGCTCCCGCCGGAAGGCGAGCGTCTGGGGGCCACGCTCCACCACTGGCGACAGAGGGGAGATGCCACCAAGTCCTGAGCCGGCATCGCGAGCGCCCACGGCCTGCCAGGCGGCAGACCCACTGCCCCTGCGGCCGCACTCCCAGGACTGCCGCCGCCTCTTCGCACCACCAGGACCTCTTTTCTGCAGGCACGGGCCTGGTGAAAGGCATATGGCGCCAAGCTGTCCTCGTTTCCAGTCAGAGACTGGGCGGGGGTGCGCCCCCGTGACTGCCCGCACCCTTTTTCTTTTGGCCCACATGCGGCTCGGGAGGGGCCACGGGGAAGCGATGGGCAGGGCCCGGGCTGGGCCTGCCACAGGTCACTGCAGGCGCCCTCCAGCCAACCATCCCCAGAGGGGGACACCCGCCAAGTGGCGATGTTGCCACTCGGGGGGCACGGAGTCGCCCTGCACTCAGCGGCATCTGGCAATGGAGGGACCGCAATGCGCTCACCTGGGCATGCCAGCGGTCAGGCCAGGGATGGCCAGCGGGTGGCGCTGCCGGTGCATTCGAGGAGAAGGCTGTCAAGGGGAGAGGCGCAATTGCACTTGACGCCGCCCCACACGTGGAACTGCGGTGGCGGCCGAGGAAAGAGTGCGGTGGGCCCCAGCAGCCGCAACCCCGCAGCTGAGAAAAGGCGGAGAGCACGTGCTCTCCGCCAGCAGTTGAGCCCACAATTCGAGGCGGGCGGGTCCAGCCCCGTGGCCAACCCAGTCACGGGGCGCAGCCTCTTTCCACTGAGACCAGGCCGTGGAGGGGAGGGGAGGGAGCCCCTCCCCAGTGCAGCACGGGTGCGCCTGCGCATGTGCGCCTGGTGGGATGACGGCGGTGACAATGAGGAGCGCGACCAGTGGCAACGGAACATGCCACTGCAGGGGATCTGCAGGAGTAGCTCCCCACCCCTGGAGGACGCCCGCGCCACCACCCGGCAACCCGCCGCCACCACTGCTGGCACTGCCGCCACCACGGCAGGCCATGCCCAAGTCTTTGAACCTCGGCCCGACTCGGCGGCCTTTCAGCCCCTGCCACGGCGTTTGGTGATGCTGAAGGGAACCGGCGGACTGCCGAGACACAGAGAGCTAAGTACTTGGCCCTGAGGCAAGGGAAACGACCTGCATGGCACCGCCGGGGTGCCTCCCCCACTGTCGCCCTCAGGGGAGTGTCCGCTGGTGCAACATCTGTTGCCATGACTGCGGCGTCCGCCGTGGGGCCTGGGATTTCCCTCAGTAACCTGGCTCTGCATCCGAGAGGACCGCCACAGCTCAGGCCACCCCAACCAAGCGGGGACGCGGCCCGGCCACTAAGAAAACTCACACGTCCCGAAGCGTAGCCCAGAATGCCCGGAAGCCCGGCCCTGGGAGAGCTTTTTCCGCGTGAGGGGGCCATTCAGCCAAGGGCGGGACTTTGCCAGGTGGCAAAGCACCCTTCCCCAGTGTGGGAAGCACTGGAGGAGCCACCTCCTTCAAGCCCTGAAGGCTTCCTGAGCCCCTATTCCCTTGCCAGTCGCCATCACCTGCCCAGGTGGCAACAGCTGGATGGCCGGCAGTTGCCCGACGAGCAGAAGGGACAAGGGAAGGGGACAGGTATGCCTCTGGGAGGGGCTGTGTCGAGCACCCCTCCCTCCCGGCACGGGGGTGGCCCTTCGGGCGGTGAAGGAGAGCCGGACTTGGGAGAACTCGGGCAGTCGGGGGGCCAAGTGAGCGAAGGGAGCGGGCGTGCTGAGAGCAGCACCCCACTGAGGGGGCTGTAAGCAACTTGGGTGGCCTCGGTGGGGGGTTCTGGGGATTTACTTGCAGCAGGAGCCCTGTGTGTTTTCTGTGCTCTCCAACAAGAGAGAAACTCGTGTGGCTACGCTCCTACCTCTGCCATGCTTGGAACAGGGAGAAGGCTGTAGGCAACTTAGGTGGTCTCGGTGGAGGGGTTCTGGGGATTTGCTTGCAGCAGGATTCTCTGTGTGTTTTCCGTGCTCTCCAGGAGGAGAGAAGCTCGTGTGGCAACGCTTGTGCCTCTGCCATGCCTGGAACAGGGAGAAGGCTGTAGGCAACTTAGGTGGCCTCGGTGGTGGGGTTCTGAGGTGTAGTGGTTTGAAAGCAAAATGAGTGAGAGGCTCCAAGTCAGAAATACAATTTAATAAGAAAAGAAAAAAAGGTAAAATAAAATAAATGCAATAATACAAAAGACCACTGACAGAGTCACAATACAACCTGAGCAGGGTGATGGAAGCAGTCCAGAGGAGCTGGTCTTTCCTGAAGCAGTGATCCTGTAGAAAGGTCTGGTAGCTCTGGTCCTCTGTGAATCCAGTGGGTAAGGGCTGCTTCTACTGTCCCAAATCCCAGATTATATCCAGGTGAGAATGATTGGTTCCTCCCCCTGGGCGGAGCATGTCACAATGGGATGATGAGTCATACAGGGGGTCCTTGACGGCTCATTAAAGAGAGATAACTCCAGGAGGGAGTTACCTATGAGTCATGCAGCAGGCATTGGATGGGCCGTTAACAGAAGACACCCCAGAGGGAGGGGGACCTGGGAGAACACTGCTCCAACAATTGGATTCAACAGTTCACGAAGATGGCGATAGAATAGTTGGTGCACATCCTATACTACAACCCAGGACATGAGGATTTGCTTGCAGCAGGAGCTCTGTGTGTTTTCTGTGCTCTCCAGCAGGAGAGAAGCTCATGTGATGACGATGCTCGTTCCTCCGCCATGCCTGGAGCAGGGAGAAGGCTGCAGGCAGCTCTGATGGCCCTGGTGGGGGGGTTCTGGGGCTTTGCTTGCAGCAGGAGCCCTGTGTGTTTTCTGTGCTCTCCAAGTGTAAAGAAGGTCATGGAGCGCTGCTCGTGCCTCTCCCACCCCTGAAAGACATTCTGCTGCACTTCGAGTCTTCCCGTGTCTGCAGCAGCTAGAAGCAAGGCCCTGCTGCCTAGTTGCTTCTTTTCCATGGCAAAGCTCTCAGCAATTCCGAGCTCTCTTCTGCAGAGAGAACACTGCCCTCAGCATTGTTGTTGTGTGCTTGATTTGTCACTTTGCTTGGGGCAAAAGCTCTGTGTGTTTGCATAAAAACCCCAAAAGGCCCTACAGGCCTGCACACAGACACAATCCTGCTGCTGCACCCAAACCCCAACAGGCCCTACAGCCCTGCACATAGACACAATCCTGCTGCTGCACAGCAGCTCTAAAGCCTTCACTGATGCTGCAAAACTGGGATAGCTGGCAAACATCACCTGGGATTTTTGTTGGGGTTTATTTTGTTTAATTGGTTTGGGGTTTTTTTGGGATTTGTTTTGTTTTGAGGTGGTTTTGGTTTTTTTAAAGAATAGTAATAATAATAAAAGACATAACAAATGGGGAGGGGCTGCACGTTGGCGGTGAAAGCTGCTTTCCTCATGCCTTTCCTGGGGCCATGGCAGGGCAGCTGCCCGGGCTCTCGGGAGCCTCAGCACTGCTGTCACCTGTGGAGATGGTGCTCTGCCTTGTGGGGAAATTGTCTCTCTTTCTTCCTTCCTCTCTCCCTCCTCTCCCTGAACATCTTGGAAGCTGGGAACTACCCCTGAAAGCATGAGTCTGATACAAAAGAACCCTTTGAATGGCCCATTTATATCCTTTTCTCTCTTTTTTTTTCGTTTGAAATACATTTCAATAGCATGCATTGTTCTATGAATTACATTTGGGGGTAATTTCATACACAGAGGGCTTTTCATTTAACTGGATTAGTCTTTTCATTGAATCACCCTTTGCCTACAGTAGTTCCAGGGCCTGATTTTTCTCTTATTTACCTGGTTGCTGACAAGCTATGTGGGGACATACAATTCACACCTGTACTGACACCTGGAATTTTAAACAGGTGCATTCTTTACTCTAGTTTACAGACAGCCTCCTTCCACTCCCTCTTCTAGACCACTGTTGCACCTCTGCACAACCCTGAAAAGTACATTAGGTTTGATTTTTCTTTGAATTCCTTGTTTTGGGGTATATTACTGCAAATGGGTCATCTCTGACCTATCACTGCCTATATATTTGATGAAAAAAGTTTAAATTCACCTTTCAAAAGTAAACATTAAATCTGAGTTTGCACATAGATGTATTTAAATCATTGTCCAGCTATTTGATATAATAAAATCTATAAAAAGAATTTAATGATAGTAAAGTTCTGTTGGCTAGAATGAAACAATGACAACACAGTTTGGGAATGTAGATGCAACTGATTCCTGATCTCATTCATCACCTAGATGGATTCAGCACCTCTGAAGTGAACTACCAGTACATCCTCTAAAAACACACCTCCTAAACACCGTGTTGTTTGTGTATTTTGTAAAAAACAGCTAAGTTACACAGCTTCAGACATATGCAAATGTGATTTTCTGAGCAAGACACCAGCTAAGAGAAATCATTAACACACATCACAGTTTTATAAAAGCCAATTCTCAAGCCCAGCAGAACTTTTAGACCAGCCTCACCATGCCAAACCTGCAACTTTATATGCCATTTCATTTCAGCTTGACAATTTCCACAACAAATTTTGAAAAAAAAAAAAAAATCCTCTAATTGTACAAGTGTATAAATATATACAAAAATATATGTGCTGTGGTCAAAAAAAGTGCAGAGATTTTACTAGGACTTCTGAAATGAGAAATTAATATATAGAAATAGATGAAGCTATGCGATTTCAGCCAGAAAATGTAAAAGTTATGAAGTCATTAGGACAGAGGCTAAAAACAGGAGCTTTATTTCCTCCTATTGAGTCTCTTCTATCCAAACTCCTGACATTTCTTTCCTCTTTTAAGTACAAGCCTGTAACTGGTTTCTCAGATAGCAGTGTGAGGTAACACTCCCCAAAGGAGGAAAGGTGCAGCAGTGTAAGCATGCCCCAAAGCAGGTGTTCCAGCAGGGAGTTAACAGAGAGCTGAAGCCAGGAGTGCCTGATCTCCTCAGGAAGTGTGCTCCAGAGCTAGAGAACAGTACAACCACCTGACAACCTGGCAGGCTGTCATCATCGTCTAAAAACTATGCAAAAAACGGAACATCACACTCTCTAGGGAGGAATGCCAATAATTTGTGTAAAGGGCCAGGCTGGGGGATCACACATCTGTCTCTTCACACGAGGTTTGGAGTCAGACAACACGCCAGGCCAGGCCCAGGCACAATTCTCTGGTTTCCAGATGGTTTGTGGGCATGCTGCAAATTTGTACTCCACATTCAGATAAGATACCCATGAGCACTCCCAGCCATTTCCCTTCCAGAGGAGCCCAGGGCCATCGGGTCCCTCTTCTCCCTAAAATCAGCCCTGCAGGCATGTCTGCACTACAGGCACGTTGGCTGCTCACCAAACAGCAGCCAGCACTGCAGACTACAGAACAGGTGTTTGTACAAGGCAGAACAAAGCAGCTGAGAGGCTGATTTGAGTGTACAGCTGATGTGTTGTGAGCACAGCAATGTGTGACTGCATGGAGGGCAGAAAGCCCAGAGGAAGTGAGTGCTACTGCACAAAGAAGTCCTTTGTGGAATGGGTAGTACTTGCTCTTAACAGAGAAAATTAACTGCCTTACACTTCTAAATGTATTAAAAATTAATCCAAAAGTGTACTGGTAAATTGTATATCCTGGGTCAGAGCATTTTCACAAACTGCAGATGTCCCCATTTTAAAGCTACACCACTTGTGTAGATGTTTCTGTTTATTTCCAGGTAGGAGCTTACTCATTTCCTTCTGGCACAGGTCTAGCACTGCTGAAAACCTTCCCTTTCTCTGTTCTGAACACGTGTGTGTCAAGCAAGGCAGCACACCTCAAGGGAAAAAAAAAAAGAAAAAAAAAATTATCACTGGCTTCAAGTTTTTAAATCCAAAATGGACAAATGTGATTGCTGAAACTGATCTTCCCAATAACAGAGGCTGGAAATTTCCATATGTGCTTCATGCATTAAGCCCATACCAGTTGCTTGTGAGCAGGCAAAACCAAAATCACAGAATCATGGAACGTTTTGGATTGTAAGGAACCATGAAGATCATCTTGACACAACCCTCCTGCCATGGACAGGGAAGCTTCCACTAATGTCTTTCCAGAATGTCTGGAAAATACTCCAAAATATCTTTGCAGGTCTTGCAGGTCCTACTGATTAGGAGGGAAGGGTGCTATCCCTTGCCTTGATCATTGGCTTTTCATGAAAGCTCATAGTAAACAAAAACATTCAGGTCACATTCAGGACTCTGATATTGACATAACCATTGTATCCTGGGGCTGCCAGGCTGCCTTGCAGTTCAAGCTATTCTGGAGAATTTCACAGAAGTGCTGTCCTCTCTAATTGTTTCCACATTTAGGATCATTCTGTGCCTGTCACATAGTCATCAGAGTAATTCTGAGGAAAAAACCCTGCAAAATGGTTAATAATTATCAACAGCTTGATAGTCTAATAAAGACTGGAAATTCCTTTTGTTATAAATGATCAACTAGCCAATCGGACAGAAAAATAATAAGTTTTATTTTTCCATTTTAAATCTATCTGGGACAGCCACAGGGAACAACATTCGAATGTTGGGTGAAACAGCCGACCGACAGCAGGGTTGCTATCTCGCACTGTTCCACGATTTGCTGGGGTTTGAGTCTGAGTTCTTATACTGTATTTTGTGCCTCCCGGCAGCAGAGGTATTGTGTTTTTCAAATACAAACCCAGTCTTTTCATTTGATGATGAACCCTGAACAGATTTCTTGGTGCTGGGCCGAGTCTGAAAGGACCTTCCAGGAATCCTCCTTTGGGATGATGATGTTGTCAAATGCAGGGTCCACCCTCGAAATGGGTGTCGATGTGTTGATGGTGGGTTGATGGTGGGTTGATGGTCCGGGTGCCCAAGAACTGATTAGCTCAAGGAGCTACATCCTGGCAAGCCACCCTCCTTTCTGGTGTAAATTGAGATGTTAGATTGTATACAAAGCATGTCCTGGTATTTGGTGAACGCCTGTCCCAGTCTGGGAATCAAGGTTACTTTTTATACTCACAGGGTTATAGAAAATATACATTCTATCATCTGCTATAACTTCCTTCTATGTTTTAATTGCACGAATTTATAATCACATCTATTACACTTTCATAGCTAAGATGCAAAGATGCAGAGAAGCATCTTTGTTTGTTTTCAACATTCCCACCCAGATTTCAACGGCTGTTCTGACAGTGGCTCCAAGGATTGTCTGTGCACCCTCCAGTATCTGGTTTGCAAAACACTCACCAGAACCCCTGACTCAGACTCCTGTGACAACACTTGCATGTTCTTTTTGTAACTGACACGCAAACAAGACTGTGATAGATATGATGAATAAATTCGTGTATTAAAGTATTAGAAATGTAGTAGATGCAGTAGATGTAGTAAATGAAATAATGTATCAAATATATCGTACTTTGTAAAACTGTTTGTGAAGTAAGTCCCCGTTCCTGTAAAGGGAAGGTGTTCCCAAATACCAGGACTTACTTTGCAACTGTAAGAACAGCAGGATGAGACCTGGATTTACAACTGAAAGAGGTTGGCCGAACAGGAGATGGCTCGTTGATCGAATCAGACTCTGTGCACCTGGACCATCAAGCAACCGATACCAATCTCGATGGAGGACCCAGAGATGAAGTAAAATCACCATCCGAAAGCCGGGTTCCAGGAACTCCTTTTCAAGACCTACACCAGTGCCGGGAAATCTGTTCAAAGTCCATCAACAAGTGAAAGACGATGCATGAATATGGAAATTGAACAGATACACAATGGACTAGCCGCCAGGCACAAATAACAGTATAAAAACCGGACCCAAAAACTCAGAAAGTGTGGACAGGGCAGGATCGCACTCTTGCTGTCGGCCGCCTGTTTCACCCAGCATTCGGTCGATGTTGCTTGTGGCTGTCTCAGATAGATTTTTGAAAATGGAAAAATAAAACTTTGGTTTTTTTATCCAATTGGCTAATATTCATTTATAACAAAACCTACCTACCACAGAGTGTTGCCTCATTGTTTCATTCCATGGCTGCAGACTGATCCATCACCACTCTGCCTCTCTCTGAACACAGTTTGAGTCTGAGGCTATTTCCACAGAGTGACCACAGGGTCTTTTTCACAAGCAGCAAAAGACTTTTTTTCAGATTCAACCCACAGAACTAACTCAAAGGCAGGACAACAGGAAGTTTTATTGTTAAAAACATTATACTGGACTGATAAATGCAAAGTTTCAACAGAGAACTACTGTTTCCGACTGTATGTCTCACAAACACAAGCTCAGCTGTTTCCAGGTTCCACTGAAACTACACCCATTTCCACAGGAATAAGAACAAGTCCTCTCAGATGTCCTCGGCATGTGACTGTGCAGCACAAAGGGAGTCAGCACTCAGTGATAATGCTGAGTGATGCCTCCTGTCATGTCCAAAGAGCAGACCTTTCATTTCTAGGACTAAGGGCAAAATAATTTCACTAGAGCACATCAAACCTTTACAACTGCCAAACATGGTTCTCAAATTGCATTTGCAAGAAGGTACAGAAGATGAAAAAGGGGTCATCAAAAAATATAGCAGTATCTCTGAGTATGTCACTGGATGCTTGCAACCAGAGAGGGTTGTCCTGGGAACCAAATGCAGCAACAATTATGGTTCATGCATATTTAATGACTGTTAAATGAACAGGTAATATATCTGATAAAGGCTGGCCTAGCTGAGCGTATTACTGAAGTTTAGCTACCACAAACCCAAAAATTAAGGAAAGCAGTGTACCTTTTTAAGCCTTGGACTTGTTAAGAACAGTGTAGTTTATACACATACATCTTTGCTGTCATAAGACATTGTTTCTTTCATTTTCTATGGACTATAACAACAAACTTTATTGCCCTCTCCAAATTAGTGTATCCTAGCCCACTGCACTAACGACAACTCAGGAATGTTTTCAGCGCAGATGGGAGCAGTTCAGGCTTTAAAAGAGATTACATGTGGTCATATAAAACCCAATTATTCTCATGTATTTTTTACACTTCTGCTCTTGCTGGCAGTTGTTTCTATGCATCTGAGTGTTACTCTGATGTCTCATCACCACAAAACCTTTCTGTTGATTGGTTTTGTAGATGGTCGTTGTCACAGAACATAGGGAGACAAAAATATATAGGAAAA
>JANPWX010000032.1:19092-52548 GCA_024734555.1 Trochalopteron elliotii
TCCGGGCAGAGCTCCGGGCAGAGCTCCGGGCAGAGCTCCGGGCAGAGCTCCGGGCAGGGCCAGGCAGAGCGCCGGGCAGGGCCAGGCGAGCTCCCGGCAGAGCTCCGGGCAGGGTCGGGCAGAGCTCCGGGCAGAGGACCGGGGAGGGCTCCTGGCAGGGCTCCGGGCAGCTCCCGGCTCCCACACCTGTCCAGCAGGGCCCTCCGCGCCCGCAGGTCGCTGCTCCTGCAGGGCTTTGCCCACCCAGCTGCCTTAGGAGAGCAGATCCACGCAGAAATAGGCAATTACAAAACTAGGAGGAATTACTGAAATGGTAGTGCCTGTATCGTTATTTCCATGCTGTAATCAAAATAAGAATACTCGGCTTTTTCCTTCTTTGTGTAGTCAAAATATGACCAGACATCCTCACTGGGAAGTATTCATCCGATATTCTGGTTAAGTATAAAGGATGTTTGTAGAGCATGCCACTTATCTAAAAAAACAGACTGGTAGAAGAATGTCTTTTATCTTGTTTGGAAAGGACTAAGCTCTAAAGGCAGCTCTTAGTCCTGCCTTTAGGTCTAAGTCTCTGCCACACAGAAACTGCTGTACTAAACCCTCTTGTGTGTCACTGGTAAAATGTTCTGGTTACAGACAGACTGGGCTGATTGTGTAGCACATCTGTCCTGCCTCCATCCCTCCCTCCCTGACAAACCCTTGGAGTCATGAATATCAAATCAAAAAAATAAAAAAAATATTTTTAATAAATCCTGGAAATCCTACCTAAAGTCAGTCAAGGCTCAGATATGCAAATCAAACTGATGTTACAGAATGTTTTTCTCTAAACCTCTGACTTCTCAGCAGTTCTTTCATTCGCTTGACACAACTTTGTGATTGCATCACAAGTACTCTTGATGTGGGGGGTTTTCCCAATGCGGTCCGCTCCGGAATTTTCCGGCAATTTTCCTGTTTTACTTCATCTTGAGTTGCAGGCAACTCTCATTTTGTTACATCTTTCCCAAGAAAACTCAAGTTCCCAGTGAATGCCATATAAATAATAAGCAGTGAGACATGCTATTCCATTGTTTTAAATGTATACAGTAGCACTTCAGTGAACTTCATAAACACTTTTTTTATTTTCTCACACGCACACACACAAAGGACATGCAAGGTAAAACAGATGGGGACAGATTTTTCAAAGGCCCATCTCTGAATAAAAGATACCTTAAAAAATCTGCCAGTGTTCACAATTCACACAACAAAAGAACACCCCAGCTCAGCAGACGCCTAAATCTGGAGAGACCATCTGCAGCTGCCTGAATCTTCCGTGCTAGAGTCAGAAGTGTGTCTGCTTTGAGGAATGCTCACAGGCGTCAGAACATGGGCCACCCTGCTTTCCTTCCTGCCCATCCCAGCATCTCTCCTCTCCTCAAAACAGACTCTCTTGCACATCTTCACCATCAACCACTGCCTTCTCATACAGAAGAGCTGATGTGCAGGTGCAGCTGTTACCTTCAAAGCAGTCAAAGCACACGCATTTTAAAAAGACCAGTTAAGCTCTCGGTAGTTCTGAACGAGTGGTCACACAGTGGTTTGATGTGGTTTATTCTTACTCCAGCATTCATTTGAATACATTTTTTAGCAGCTGTCAGGCTTTTAGAAGCAAGAAATTCCTTGCTTCTAGGATTGGCCTTGCATAGCACACCTCGCTGGCTAATGTGTGTCATTACACCTGGCAGAGGTATTTGATCTCTTCAAAGGATCTGTTCATGCAAATGCAGATTGGAGCTGTTTTTTCATCCATCCAGTTGCTTTCCTTGTTCATGGTCTGTATTGAAACACTCTCCATCCACCGTGTTTCAAAATCTAGTATAGTGTTTCCAAGATAACAGGACGTGCTAGATGGAAGAGTTAAAGAAGGGTTATGAAAAAGGTGAACAAGAATGGGATAGTAGAAATAAACAGCTTTAATCATGTTATTTCTAAAAATGTGTTGAAATCTGTATATTAATTCAGAAGTAATTTGGAACATAAAAATATTTTGAAACATGGTGGTTTCTTGGCATCATACTGCAAGTAACCAGCCTGTAGGAACTTGAAATTATTTTGCTGCTTATAGCCTGAAATGGTATGTTCTTATTACTCATATCAAACTGAATTTGGAGTATTCAATATACTCCAAATATTGATACTATCAGTGGTAAGTTTTTGCTTGCATGTTATTAAAGAAGCTAGAGTAAACAGTGTATTAACCACACAAAACAGACACTCCACAGCCCAGTTGTGAGAAATAGTATTATAAGACCAAATGACTGGAATGAGTAGTAATAATGCAAGGCAGAAAAAATTACACAGGAGCAAACTTCTATTTAAATAACTGTGTGAACAAGTTTAGGTTACTCCTTTATTCCACAAATTTGGTCATGCGGTGTGCTGATTATTTTACAGTAATTTAATTAGTAGAAATATTCAGACTGAATCCTGGAACCAGTACAGCTTTAGGAAAATAGTGCTTGGCCCTCAGCAGACTGTTCTTTTCCCTTTTTTTATATTAACTTTTTTAGCTCTCAGGAGTCAACATGATTGCCACAGTTTTTTTCTTAATGTAGTCATACTTGCTAGAAAATCATGATATCTATGAAATACAAAAGACATGCTGAGTTTTTGGGGGTTTTTTTTGTATTTGCCTGTAACCACAGCATGTCAAGATGTGATTGCAGAGTTCCCATGGACTAGTCAGTGTTACACTGGTTGGTACTTGGGTGAACATCTCCCCCCTCTCCTTAAAATGAAATTTCCATGGGAAATAAAACATGATTCATTCCAGAGCCAGGGGTAGGGGTTTTTCTCTCTTGAGTCAGTGCTAAGCTGAACAAGTGATCTAATGTTTTTCTGAAGGAAAAACCACAAAATATCTTCTGAGGAGGTGTACAAAGGATCCCTCAGAGTTAAGGAGGCCACGAGGATGATGAAGGTTCTGGAGGGTAAGCCTTGGTTTGTTCAGCTGGAGAAGAGGAGGCTGAGGGGAGACTCACTGGGGTCAACAACTTCCTCCTGAGGCGCAGAGGAGGGCACCGGTGTCTTTTTGTGGTGACCAGGGATAGGACTTCAGGGAATGGCCTGAAATTGTGTCAGGGAGGCTGAGGGTGGACAGCAGGGAAAGGTTCTACCCCAGAGGGTGCAGGGCACTGCCCAGGCTCCCCAGGGAATGGGCACAGCTCTGAGGCTGCCAGAGCTCCAGGAGGGTTTGGACAGCGCTGCCAGGGATGCCCAGGGTGGGATTGTTGGGGGGTCTGGGCAGGGACAGGAGCTGGACTGGGTGACCCATGTGGTCCCTTCCCACCCAGCCTGTTCTGTGATTCTGTAATCATCCATTACATGACTGATATGGCTTAAAATATTTTTGTTGGAAGAATACTTTTTGTCTTTGTAGAATATCTTTCCTGTTTTTTTTTAAATCAGCAAGATCTCTGAGTTGGAGGGGAAATGTGACTTCAGAGTGGCCATATATGGCCCTTTGGAATTTCACTGTGTAGGTGATGGAGATGTGGACAGAAATTCTACAACTATAAGGATTATTAAATACTAGTGTAAAGTTGCTAGTTAATCCCGTAACCGTAGGTTTGATCTTAGAAAAAAATAGAAGTTCTGACCTGGTGTTCTATTTTAGTCCTGAATTATTCCTTTTATGTCTGATCCATCTCTTTTTTGATTTAACTGGATTTTTTTCCAAACATGAAATTTCCCCTCAAAGATCTGGAAAAATTAGCCATGTGGTACTTTTCTGAAAGATTAATACTTCAAAACCATAGTAAATTACTTCTTAAACAAAATTGCTTTTTAGCATCTTTTTAACAGTTCTGATTGGGAAGAGTATTGCAGAACACAGTAAAGAGCAGCCCCACTAATTTCAGTATGGCTCAGCTTTAGTTCTGCACAGCTTCATTATTATGTAGCAAGTTTCTATTGTTTTATAATTCAGACTTATTCCTAAGCATGAGATGTCCAGGAAGCTTGCTCTATGACATTAGAAACCCAGAGGTCATTCTGGTCCATTCTCATTTTGAGTCAAGGCTGTTGGCCCATAAAATTGCATTAATAACTAACCCCAAACAGAAAGAAAGCTGCTGTAGTCCTTACAATAACAATTTACTGTATTTAGCAAAGATACTTTATTGTTTTCAAATGTTTCCATTTTCAGTGCTGTTTCCTTCCTGTTGAATCACCAGGTGGGGCTTAGCTGTGATTCATGAAACTCAGCACCTCAGGACATTTGCTGCAGAGCCGCTTGTATTTGCTTTTTAATAAATGTAACCAACAAATCCTTTCTGCATTTCAAAGGGACTCAGTTCTTCTGGGTGTACCATTGAATTAGAGAGTGAGGCAAAGCAGGGGCAAAGTCTGTACTAACACAGGGAGACTGTGAACCAGTACCATGCCATCTTGGAGTGAAGGTTCTGTCTTACAGAACCAAAAACATGCCAGTTTATGACATGGCATTGTAGCTTTATCCTTGCAGTGTGCAGTGCTGTGGGCAAGCAAACAGCCCCTGTTCTTTGGGGAGACCCAGAGTGGTACTGCCTGTGGGGACAGCACCATGTCACTGTGAAAATCAGCCCTTCCTTGGGATTCTTCCAGTCACAGATGGAGCAAGAGGGAGAGGCTTTTCACTCCTGTCCTTTGTCTGACTGTGTGTAGACCAGCAGGACAGGTTGTTGTGCTGAGAGGCTGAAGCTTTGCAGCTCTGGGGACCTGAAGGCAGGCAAGGAATACTGCAGGGAATACTGCAGGGAATACTGCAGGGAATGCAGTCCCAGCTGCAACTGGCTCTTACACACGTATGAATGCATGTGCTGGCTTTGCTCAAACTCCTTTGGAGACATGAGCACAAAGGCTTAGCTTGTCTCTAGCAAGGACTTTTAATGTTGAATGTGTGTGAGGGGGTGTTTTGGTAGCAGAGACTGAAGCAGGTCATGTGCAGTGCATGCTGTGCTTTTGCCAAGTGACACCTGCAGGAAAAGCCTTCCTCTACCTGCATCCTAGAAAGTCTCCAGACATTCCACTGTCCCTCTGCTCGGCCCTGTGGGTGATCGCAGCACAGTAAGTGTTGTTTGGTGCTGTGGGCTGTACATGTTGCTGCATGCCTGGAATCTCCCTGAAACCATAAAGCCACATAACCAAGTTCTGCGCTCATTTCTGTTGTACAGACTGTCACTCTCCTGAGGTTAAGGCAACATCTTTTCTGTCATTGCCTGTCTATAAATTGCTGTGTAACACACAGTCTGATTTAAAAAGTGTCCATGTAGTACTGACTGCATCAGCTTCAATACCTCTGGCAGTGGCCTTCAGCTTGCCAGCTCCCAGAAGACAGGTTAATTTGCTCTTTTTTTTTGTTTCTTTGTTTTATGGTTTTCCAGCATCAGTCAGGAGACAGGAAGTGAATGTTTTGGGGGTTTTCATGATTACAGGTCATTTTCCCTGGTGAAGGCAAGATCACATGCTGAGAAAAAGCTCTGATATTTGCTGCTGCCCTATGACAAATTACACTCAGTCAAGTATTTAGGCTTCTGGTGGATGACAACATGTCTGGTGAAAATAGGTCAAGTTTGGTGTTCAAATGCCCTGGAAAAACTGGCAGTGTGTACATGAATATCTGTTTAATACCCTATTTAAAAGGAGGCTTTTAGGTCTGGACTGCGGCAAGCATGGCTTGAGAGTTGATCATGTTTAGTGCTGCTGAGGAAAGTAATTAGAGGGTATTTTCTGCATTTGAACTAACCTACAAAGCCAGACTTCTTTCACAGGATTTTCTGGCAAGCAGGAACACATCTGGGCAGTAAAAAAGTTTAAGGAGTAGGTTTAAAGAAGTCAGCTAGAATAAGCTTACTTTTCATATATTTGTCTATTACTTTTGAAGTCTAGAAGTAAGAGCAGCAAGAATTAAATCCCTAAAAATTCCTAACCTGTTCAGAGCAGGATAGAGGATCACTTACTCTTCCTTCCTTGTGGAGTTGGGCAGCTAAGTCTAACCCTAAGTTGCATCTAACCCATGGAGAAATAGGCAGCTCTAGGAGACAAGCAGTCAAATTTCAGGTCAGGTCACATAAATCTTCATCAGGAGGCACTCATATATTCATCCCGTTGGGTTAACTAGCCCTAGGTTTGCCCTGCAGGGGCAAAAACCTGCCCTGGTTTTTAATTTTCCTATTTGTTTGCAGAGGGATTAAAAAAACGAAACAAGCAAAAAACAACCCCAAACCAAAACCAGCAGATGTGAAAATGGAGAAAAAAAAGATTCCCTCGTAATTGGGCAATTGTTGGCAACAACATATCATATGATAGTTAAGTGGAAAAACATCTGTGTATGTGTGTATGGATGGCCCTGGACAGTGGCACGGCAGAGGAAGGAGTAGCAAGGAAAGGGGGACAAGCAAACCCCACACAGTGGCCAGTTTCACATCAGTCCTTAAAATAAAACTCATGAGTTAATGAAGGAACTTTTTGGATGCATGATGAGAGAAAGTGAATTTAATAAATATCTGTATTTTTAAGTGTGCCTTCAGGATTAAACTAGTCACAAGAAGCTGTTGTTGGCTTGATTGTGTTACAGAGGTTTTTCCCTCCCAACTTTTTCTCAGTGCAAACTTTTCAGCCTTTCCAGTCTCTCCTTTTCCCAGACAGAAACATGCTGGCTGTTTAGAGTGATCCTGTAGGCAAGCTGGAAGAAGTGCCAGAGGGCAGCAGAGGCAGGCGCTGTTTTCTGCTCTCCGTCTGGAGCACTGGAGTAAGAGTGGGAAAGCTGCACAGAAAATCTCAGTCCTGCTGTGACTCTGCCTGCATGATCACAGGAATGGTTTGATGGGCCGGGTGATGTCTCACTCAGCAGCAGTTGCGAAGTGTGAATAACCCTTTTCCTCTCTGCTGGCTGCAGCACGGGTCGTGGCAGTGGTTCCAGAGGAACAGACCCATCAACATCAACCACTATGCCAACAAGAAGAGTGCGGCCGAGAGCATGCTGGACATCGCCCTGCTGATGGCCAATGCCTCCCAGCTCAAAGCTGTCATGGAGCAAGGGCCCTCCTTCTCCTTCTACGTCCCGCTAATCATTCTCATTAGTCTGTCACTCACCCTGCAAATTATAGTGGGAGTGCTCCTGATATTCCTTGGTAGGTAACAACAGCAAGAACCACTGACTTGTATTTTTCTTACAGGACACAGCCTATTATATAGTAAATAAACACACCCTTTGCTTCTAAAAAGCCTTTACTTCAGAACTGATTCAGGTTAGACTCATAGAATCGTTTAGGTTGGAAAAGACCTCTAAGATCATCTAGTCCAAAAGTTAACCCAGCACTGCCCTGTTCACCATTAAACCATGTACATAAACATCACAATTGCATGTCTTTTAATTATCTCCAGGGGTGGTGACCCAACCACTTCCCTGGACAGCCTGTTCTAATGCTTGACAGCCCTTTCAGTGAAAAAACTTTTCCTAATATCTAAAAAAACAGATTTTCTCTTGAAATGGTAGAAATAGTGCAACAAAGGGAGGAAGGGCAACTTTATGTGAAATCTTCAGGTTTTATCAACTTCCTCCTACTCATTTGCCCATACTATGAATATTTTTTTTCTCCAGAAAGCCTGAGGAGGAAGGAAAATTATGAAAGATTGTAAAAGAAACATCACTAGGCCAGATAGGGTAGTGCAGTCTATCCAGTTTCATAAGAATGTTTTTGGCAAGGCCTGTTACTTAATCTTATGACTGAAATGTATTTCTTCCATATCAGTCATATAAGAAAATACTGTGAATGTGGAACTCTGGAAGGGAAGTGAAAGTCAAAATGTCCATCGTCATGTTGGTGTGGCATGTTGTCTTTAGCTTGGCTGTTGCAATCAAACTATCTACCATTCTATCTATCATACTATCTACCATATCTACCAAATCTACCATTGCCCACCTGGAATAAATGACACTGCCTCTGGTAGGAAATAGCTGTGGATCATTTCTGCTAGTGATATGGGATCATTTATTTTCATAGTGTTTTTCAAATCTCACCTTTTACCGTAGTGGGAACTAGATAACTGACTTTGGGGGTGATGTAAATGAAAAGGCAGAGTTGACACATGGCATTTAATGAGTTATGGGTGCCACCTTTGGCATTCCTGTCAATGTTTCAGTGTTCTGCTCTTTTACCACAGCTGAAAAAACCAACGTTCTGTTCAAGGAGAAAGTTCCTAGGGATCCAGGATACACATGGCTTGTAATATTCACAGTTGATGTGGCTTTTTTATTTCTTACAAAGGAGATGGAATACTCCTGTCTCTGCTGTCTCTGCATTTGTTAGAGTTGGCACAAGAGCAAAATCCAGGTCTTGTATCAGAGGAGATTCCAGAAGAGGACTGGAAAAAAAACCAACCTGTTGATGCTGGGAGGTGTGGGAAGCGAGTAATGGAAAAATGAGCAAAATACTTTTATGTTCCTCTGTTGAAGGCATCTCTCTGGTTGTTTCAGCAGGCTTTGAGGCTGTAAACAAGCTCCCTGTCTTTATGTTGGGCAATAATTTCAGTAAATGCAGAGATACTGCTTTTTAATTCTTCCTTCTGCAAGACACTGCTAAAATGGTTTAAATTGCTGTCAGTTTTATCTTGTCACATTGAGGGTGACAGAGCCCTTGGCTTAATGGTGATGCACTCTTCGAGCAATGTTGTCCTGCTGGGTCAAAGACAGGAAGAAGACAGGAAATAGGACATGAAGCTGTGAAGATATAGGCATCAGAACAGGAACTTGCTTTTCACAGGGTGTATTTTATAGTTTTGGCTTGCAGGAATAGTTTGCTTCTGTCCAGCCATGAAATTCTGTCCCTTCAAGCTCTCACATGGCCAAACAGAAGTCTGTGCCACCATCCTCTTTCTTTCCTTGAGTCAGGGTTTTATCCTGGGAGCTACCAGTTCTCACAGTTTATACTAGGTATTAAAAGCTTTTCCTCCTTCTAAAGAGCTTTTGATGAAAACAATGTGAGAAATGTTCAGCAAACTTGTGATTTGGTGACCTTAAATGTTTGGAAGAAAAGCAAAGAATGTCTTGAAATAGTTTCAGTGGTATGAACTCATAGTAATCTGCTATAATAAAACTTAAAGAATAACTGTTCTTGAGAACATTTTCACAAACACCCTCATCTTAAGTAATTACAAAGATAGGATTACTGCAATTCTGCTTCAAAATTTAGAGCTCTTCCTAAACTGACAAGTATTACTTGTCTTCTCTGACCCTCCTTTGGACAAAGGGACAGCTCTGAAAGTGTCAGTTTGCCTTTCAGCATGACTGCTTTTAACTTGTATAACAGGTCAGGCCATTATTGCCTTTCCATTTTAATCCAAATGTCTCAAATGCTCTTATTCCATGTTTCAGAACTAATGACTCCATTTCATTTATTCTTCATTCACATGGCAGTACTAGAGTCCTTCCAGGTCCTGTTGGGGTGCAAGCATCCACGTGCCTCCAGATGCTTTGCAGATGTGTAAACTCATTTTAAGGTTGAAGTACTACTGAACTTAAATTATTTCATGCCAACACAGGTATGCAGTGGCTTCTCAGGGCAGTTCTCCCACACTGTTCTTCAGTGCTTTGCCTGGCTTGTGATGTGTGACTACACTGCTTTAGCAAACAGGACTTGAACAGTAGCCCAGAATTCCTTGAAACCAAAACAACATTATTAGGGACCCCAGGTGAACCTGTCAGCACTTTAGCATCACGAGTGTGTTTGCAACCACTTAACTGCTTCAGCAACAAGGAATATTGGTTCAGTGGTTCACTTCTGCAGTATGGAACAGGGTGATGATGGTACAAGCAAATAACAAGATTTATTTTGGGTGGTAGAGTCACAAGCTGTGTGTCTCTGTATGTGCCTATCAGAAGGAGCTCTAGGTTTTATGTTGCTGTAAAAACTTGTCTGATATAAATTTTCTCTCACATGTTGTACACATGCAGACACAAGCTCCAGTGATCTATGCTCTTGAGAACTTGGAGTCTTAATAGACAAAACCCATTCTGAAAACATGCTCCAGAATTCATCAGCACTCGCTCCACCAGCATCAAAGGAATATAGCCAAGGGTCTGAGCTGCAGGGCCCTTGCTGCCAGAGAACAGAGACAGGAAGCTCTCAGGTTTTCACATGGTGCGCATGACAGTATTTGGTCAAAGCTGGACCTGATGATCCAAAGTTGGACCTGGTCTTTTCCAGCCTTAATGATTCTATGATGCCCGGCAAGTGCCCCTGCCTTCTCACTGTCTTAAAGCAAAGCTATTATCAGCCCAATATGTAACTGATTTGCATGCTATCTCGAGGCCTGGAATCAAAGCTTACACTATATTAATGCTATCTCCCTTGTGTGAGCCTCCCTCACGCCTTTTAGCAGTTCAACCAAAAAAGAGCTGCAAAAAACAAATGAAAATGTTTACACAGCAGATGCTCTCTGTAGAAAGGACTGCAGCTACACTGCTCTGACATCTCCCTCTTTAACAGATAGAGTGCCCTTGCTTTCTGAAAACAGAATCAGGGCAAAAGCAGGGAGTACGAGGGAATACAATCTGGGGAAGAGCACCAGTACAGAAAATATCCAGCACTGCTAACGAGATTTGTTGCATTTTACCTAAGAAATTTGACTTCAGCCTGTCAGGGCTTCAAGCTGAATGCATTCAAGACTGAAATAATTTTTAAGTGCCTAAAGTCTGCAACAAAGCTAGGCTTCAAAACATCAAGAACTCGAAAGATTTCTAGTGATGTTAGTGCATCCATTACTTCCCATGTGTCTCCACAGAGATTAGATGCTAATTACTGGAAGTTTATGGGCTCCTTGTGGTTACAGACCTTCCTCTTAGCACATTGACTGACACTGCAGAATCTGACTTGTCTTTTAAATATGACTGATCCAAATAGCTTAGCAAAAGATAAATTCCTTAACTACAGCAGTATGAAACCTTTTATTCTGGATTTTGAAATATACATATCATTTTTTTCTCCTTTCTCTTTGAAGTGAAATATGACCTTAACAACCCTGCAAAACATGGAAAGCTGAATTTCCTCAACAACCTTGCAACTGGACTGGTATTCATTATAGTAGTTGTGAATATTTTTATCACTGCCTTTGGAGTGCAAAAACCAGTTGCTGAGTCAGCCTCAAGACAATAAGGAGCAGGTGAGTGTGATCTCCTGCAGCATGAGGGGACAGGACACGGTGCCCAGGAATGCAGGGCACACTGGGGCACCTTGGGAGCAGCCACAGGCTCCTCTGAACTGTTCAAGTTCTTGCAAATACCTGAGTTCACTTGCTGTTAGTGCAAAAGCAGAAGCTGCTGGGAACTGGTGAGTTTTTATAGTGTGTTTGTGAATGTGGAGTTCAAAAGTTGATGGCAGCACGTGTCACCCATAGGAAGTGTAAGGAATGTCCTGGCCTAGCCACTCCTTTTCCTTACTGCTGACTGAGACAATAAGGGAAGTAATGTTGTTCTGCTTTCTCTAAATGCCTCTCCTTTTTTTAAGGAAGGTTTGCCTCCAGTCTGTTACTTAACACTGAAGACAATCTGTTTCCAAGTAGCTAGGGCTGTTAAATCTGACATGTAACACTGCACATGCTGGAGCCTCTCAGTTCCTGAGCTGGCTGCAGATGGTGTGGCTCCTGTGTCCTCCACAGGACAGGGCTTTGCTCTGTGGGAGACAGCCCACAAAGATGAGCACTGTCACTTCACATGTGGCCATTTAGGACAATGTTGTTCCTCTACCAGCACTTTCAACTTTGTTCTTACACAGAAGGATAAATATAGGAATTGTAGAGATGAGTCTGGGTATCTTCCTAGCATCGTAGCTATGATGAACAGTTTGGGAGGAGATAAACCTAAATTGTAGGCTTGTAACACAAGAAGCACCATGGTCAACATCTGCCTTTAAAATAGCACTGCTACATCTGTGTGTGCCAGCATTGCTCTGGCTCTTGGTCTCCCAGATCTCAGCCCAGGGTCAGACCTGCTGAAGAAGGAGTGACTGGGCTGACAGTGCACTCTGTGCTGCACAGACAGCCCCTGCATGTAACATTACTGCTTTCTGCAAACTTCTACAGGAAACCCTTTCTCCATGAAAAAGAAGATACAAGGCCTTTAAACCATTAATCTGTAGATGAATGGTGTATGAGAATGGGAGTCAAACCCAAATTCATCATCAGTTGAAACAGCATGGGGGGAAAAATCAGTGCAAAAAATTATTAGGAAGATGAAGAACTACATTAATTTATCTCACGATGTGGGTGGAATTTTCTGCTTTAACCAAAACCTGTGAAATTCTGGCAGTGAAATAAGATTGCTTTATTGCATTTTCTGGCCCCAGTTGCTGCAAACAGACCAATAAATATTCAATTTTAACAGTCAAGAGCACATAGATTATCTGAGCTATTGTCAGAAATACAGGTAGAATATTGACTTCAGCAGTAGATGTTAAAGCAGTACTGAAGCAGTAACCCCAAAATTACACTGGCAAAGCCAAGGGATGTGCATGAAGGGTTATTGGAATTTTAGCTGCCATCATGGGACAGAACATGGACAATACCAGGGACAGAGGCAGAGGCAAGGACCTGAAATAGGCATAAGGAAGCTCAGAACAGAACCAGCAGCTGTGGGCTCCTGCCTCCATGCTTTCACACATGCAGTTTTCTAATTAAACAGCCAAATGTGGTGTCCAGAACCAGTTTTTTGTTGCAGACTTGTTAAATGTGAAAGTTCTGTATTGCTTTGGAACATTACAGCTGTTTTTTGCTCATTTGTACCCATTGCCCTTGCTAAACACATCTGGTCATCTGACTGTAACTTGAAAAATAAGTGGTTTTCAGTCTGTTGCCACAGTCTCCTCAAAACCCTGGGAAAAGTGGGTTGACACCTTATTCTGGCTTCACCTTTACTATTATGCACCCTTTTCCACAGAAAACTCAATTCCCCCTTTAAAGCAAATGTGTCATTTACTATAATTCCTGTATCACTAAAATGTCAATATCTTTGTTTTAGAGGCCTGGAGCATTCATTTTAGATGCCACTTGCAGTTGAGCCAGCTATGCCGGACACAGAGGGAAGGAGAAATAATTTAAAGAAGCTGGACACACCAAGCAGCTTTCTTAAGCTTCCAACACACTTGTATACCTGAAATTTTCCCATGTGTTAATATTTAAACTGTATGGCATCTAAGAAAAGGTTGATTTTGCACCAAGGAAGGTGTTTTTCTGGAATACTGGCATTTCAGTTTCTGAAGAAACTTTTTTTTTTTTTCAGAGAAGTAACCTAAACTCATGAAACAAGGAAATATCATCTGGTAGCACTTTACAGGACTTTTCTTTTTACATGCCTTTGGATTTTGTGGCAATTTGTCATTTCCACCATGGTAAGAAATGTCAGGCCTTTGATTCTGTTGTGG
The DNA here is from genome assembly GCA_024734555.1 of Trochalopteron elliotii. Classification (NCBI taxonomy): domain Eukaryota; kingdom Metazoa; phylum Chordata; class Aves; order Passeriformes; family Leiothrichidae; genus Trochalopteron; species Trochalopteron elliotii. The sequence goes on from JANPWX010000032.1 coordinate 32,523, forward strand.
TCACATTGTCCTTAATTTCACAGCTTGGCACCAAGCCCATGTACTCTGTAGCCCAGCAGGGCTCTTCCTTTACAGCATATAAAGGTAGCTGTGCCTTGTTTTTCTTTTTCTCCACTCTAGCTAAAGCAAAGATGAGACAAACAGAAACAAGCAGCATGCTTTTGTCCAGTTTTGTTCACTGGTAGTCATTTGTATTGTTTCTTCTGGACACACTTAAAATTTCCTGTCCTTCATGCACAGACACAAATAACCTAATTCTTAATGGTTTCTTACCATGAACTGCTAGTCTGTGTATTCTGTGCATTATATGTATTTATTTTAATCATAGAGTAGTTTGGATTTAAGGGACCTGTAAATGTCATCTCGTCCCACACCCCTGCCATGGGCAGGGACAGCTTCCACTGTCGCAAGGTGCTCCAAGCCCCATCCAACCTGGCCTGGGACACTTCCAGGGATCCAGGGGCAGCCACAGCTGCTCTGGGCCCCCTGTGCCAGGGCCTCATTGTAAAAGGTTCTTTCTCATATCCGATTTCTTGAAACTTTATGAGGAGTGCCACCTTTTCTAGGCTGGTAAACTGGAGGATCCAGGGTGAACTTCACCTGCTAAACTGGTACCAAGTGCCTGTCAGCAGCAACTCAAATGGCAAAATGAACTGAGTTTTTCTCTCTAGTTTCCTCTTTCTCCCATCATTGATTGCTGCAGTTTTGTTACTTTTATGAGTTTATGGCTGAAAGCAAAACAATTTTTAATTAAAAAAAAATATAGAGAGAGATATAAATATCTTCTAGGCCCTTACCTGATAGCTCAGGGACTTACACTTTTTCTAAATACACTATTGCTAGTAATGGTGTAGGTTACAAGAATTTCTTTAACAAAAACATTTTAGTCATTTTATATCGGAAGTATCATACCTGCAATCAGAAAAATCTGAGTTTCCTAGGTTGTACTTATATGTGGATGCAGATTTGTATTAATCATTTTTCTTAGCAATTTTCAAATGCTTCCTTGTAATAAGAATAGAAGTTTGACTTCATATGTCTCATCTCATTTACAGGTTTTATTACTGACCTTTGTCTTTGGTTATGTCTCAAAGCCCATTGATGTACCAGACTTTCATGTACATGTTCTGTAAGAATTACTAACAGAAAACAATCAAACTTGTGTGATTAGTAATGGAATAGACATTCTTTTTTATTTTCTAATTTGTCTTTTGTTGCTTCATTTCCATTGTAAAATGTATTTAACCAGTATCCAACAGGCAGTGGTTTAATTCTGTGTGCTGTACTAATTTAAGCATAGCTCGGAACAAGTTCTGAATGAGGCACGCAGATCAGGTTCCTATATTTACTTTTTGCAAACCACCAACTGCTTCATGCCCACTCATGGCGGTCACACCTCTGATGCTGCTTCCCATGTCTTTTATTGTGATTAAGATTCGCAAAACATTCTCAGACATGAAATCTGTATTTTAAGTCTCTGAAGCCTTTAGAGTTCAGGTATTTTTTAGCAGACAGAAGCATCTGCAAGTTGATTTCAAGTAAAAAGAATAATAATCCTGTGATTAAATTATTTTAAGTCAGGTGCTGCCTTAAAATCCTGGCAAGTATCTCTGAGGGGCAGCAAACAAATACATAGGTTTGACTCATTCTTGGGCTTGTTCTTTGGTTTGCTGTGCTTTTTCAGAGTTCTTGGTTGGAGGCAAATATCTCTTTTAAAAAGAGGTCATCAATAATGAAGCAAGATGAATTTTCCAGGCTGTGTAGGGAGCAGTTCATGCCAGTTCAGCTGTTTGCTCCTGTTTCATAAGCTCTGGGCAGGGTGAGCACTGCTTCTCATTAGTCCCTTCAGCATCCAGAACAGCCTGGGCTGGGATTCTTACTGAAGCAAGTGACAACAGCCATATTTACTGAACTGACTCTAAGTATTTGTCTTCTAAACCAGGTCACTGCTGGAGCTTATTCTGATGCTGTGTCTTACACAGACTAGGCTGAAGGACAAAACACCATCCTGGTTTCTGGTGTTCTGCTATTCAGGGGTTTTAATTAACTACTTCTTTACCTTCAGTGAGTTTGCAAATGACTTTAAGGTTGCTGGGAGTGTTGATCTGCTGTTGGGCAGGAAGGCTCCACAGTTTCATCTTGAGAGGCTGGATCCCAGGCCAGTGGTCGGAGGTCGAACAAGGCCAAGTTCCAGGTCCTGTCCTTGGGTCACAACAGCCCCTGCAGCTCAGGCTGAGCCAGAGGGGCTAGAAAGGGCCTGGCAGGAGAGGCCCTGGGGGTGCTGCTGGCAGCAGCTGAATAGGAGCCCAGGTGGGCCAGAAGGACCAGGATACCTTGGCCTGTTCCAGCCCTGGGGTGGCAGCAGGACCAGGGCAGTGCCCATCCCCTGTGCTGGCACTGCTGGGGCCCCACCTCCAATACTGGGGTCAGTTTGGAGTCCCTCACAGCAAGAAAGAGCTTGAGGGTCTGGAGTGTATCCAGAGAAGGCAATGGAGCTGGAGACGGGACTGAGGGAGCAGGGAAAGGGGCTCAGCCTGGAGAAAAGGAGGCTCAGGGGGATCCTCCTGGCTCTGCACAACTCCCTGACAGGAGGGTAAGACTCTGGGATCAGGGAACAGGGACAGGAAGAGAGGGAACGGCTTAGGCTGGGCCAGGGGAGGCTCAGGTTGGACATTGGGGGAGTTGGACAGCACCAGTTCTTGGAGCAGACAGTGTTTCTGATAAGCTCAGGAGGAGCAGAGCCCCATGCAGTTCTCAGATCATGGTACAGCCTGAAAAGGAGCTGGGGGAGGCACCATGACCAGGCACCATCCAGTGCGTGCAGAGATCCTGCCAGAGCCCTTCAATATTCACAGGTGATCAACAAAGTCAAACCAGAGACAGAAGCTGAGACGTCCCTAGAGAAAGCAGTAAACTGAAATAAATGAGAGAAGACACTCCAGGAAGAGATAAATAACAGCATGGCCACAGCAGGCCTTAGAGCAGAATTTCCATCAGAGGCTGGGTTGCATCCAAGTGCTGCAGGGTGGTGTCAGCTGGACCCAGAGTTTCACCCCTTTCCCCACATTAACTATTCCCATCCTGACATTTGAACACGTCCAGCAGCAGTGGGGGAGCAGAGGGGGCAGAAGCATGGGCAGAGCTGACCGAACAACTCGAGCTGAGTGATAGCAGACAGCTCTTGGGCATGTCAGGAAGCAAACACACTTTGTTGGAAGTATGTCCACAGCAAAGAGACTGACAGGAAAAATGTGGTATAAAAAGGCTGCAGCTGTTGGCAGAAATTTCTTATTTTCAACTGATCAAATTATTTTCACTGTATGAAATCACAGAGTCACTGAATCACTGAATCATTTAGGATTGAAGAAATCTCAAAGATCATTATCCAACCTTTGACTGGCTCTGCCTGTAAATGCCCCCACTCATCCTCGCTCCTGATGTTCTTAGTCCATGGCCATGCCAATGGGAGGGTCATGGACATGTCATTGCAGGGTAGGTTGTGAAACACAGAATACAGTCTTTTCAAAATAATATCTAACCAACAATTATCCAGCTTCCTTACAGCGTGGTGACAAAACATTACCTGCCCTTCTACTGGATGCTATGGGTTGTTTTGCATTCACTTTTCTCTTTCTCCACAGTCTGTTGAAGGTCTATTTTCACGGTTCATGTTACCCCCTTGGGTTCTCATAAAGAGAACTATTTACTAACCTGGCTGCCTTCCCAAGAGGAGTGCCACAGCTCCCAGCCAGGAACAGAGACTTATCAATGGCTCCTCATCAGGCAAGTCAGGCTTTGTCAGAAATGGAGATGGCAAAAACTCAGGTTCCTTTTTTGTTCAGCCTCCTTCCTGAGGTTTTCCACTCCTCTTTTTTCCAGTCTTCCAGCCTAGAAGTTGTCCCACCCACTTTTTAATGGTACAAGTTTTAACTAGTTGGGAGGTGAGTGGTAAAGATGGTGCCATGCTAGGAAGCACCACACCAGGACTACTGAAACATTGCCAAACATTTTCACTGGTGCCAGAAATACTTGAAAATAAATCTGTTTCATCACCACCTAACATTACCACAGATTTTTGTCATGAAGGATGAAAATAATCTAAACTGTTGGGAAGGCCTTATGTTTCAGATTTGTTTTGGACTTGTGGAAGATATGGAGGGAGACAGCTATGTGTCTTTACCCTGAAATAGGAGGGTTTTTTTTCTGTGTCAGAAAACATGATTCACCAGGCATGCCAGGGACAGCATGACTCAGGAAAGAAATGACTGTATCCCCTCAGGCCTCTCCATCCCTTGCAGAGTTTCAAATCCTGGGAAAGTGACTTGGGACCGTGACTGAACTTCACAAACTGTGTGAAGTGCACTAACCAGGGAGCATTGTGAGCAGGCCACAATGGGCCTGTGTGGGTCAGTGTTCTCCTTCATACTCCACAAAAATGTAGCAAAGTAATCATGATAAATTGACTGTGAGCCAGCTCCAGAGGCACGGGTGAAGCAAAATCCAGCTGTGTGCAATCATTATGGATCAGGAATACTTAAAGAGGCACAAGCACCCTCTTTCCAACCTCCACTAGGAGCTTTTAAAATGAATTAGCTCAGAGCCCACAGAAGAAAAATTACATCAGCTGTCCTGGTTTCTGCTGCTGCAGAGCATTGAGCAGGGAGCGGCCACGGGACCCGGCAGGACTGCCCTCCCAGGGTGAGGCACTGGAGGGCTCTGGACAGCTCCGCAGCGCTGCAGCACCGGGACACCCCCAGGGCAGCTAAACCCGGGGCTTCAAAGGAAAGAAAAAAAAAAAAGCCACCTGAGTGTGATGAAGTATTTTGCTGTGGAGGAGAGGATTTGCTGAACATGCCTCACCTGTGATTTATCCAAGCTTCAGGTACAGTGGCACTCTGGCTCCTGGCACCCCACTTCACCTGTTACCAGTTCATGAAACACAGGCTGAATCTGAAAGGTTTTTGCTTTACTAGACACAATGTTATTAAAGATTTATCAACAGCACCATGGCAGGAAGCTTTTCCTTGTGACCACTGTGCATAGTGGCCTGTGCTCCAAAATAGAAGGGGCAGCTCAGGATTCACCCAAAATGCTCTTTTATGCCGAAGCAATGGTACCGATGTTATAAACGAGGCAGGGACTCAGGTGGAATAAAGAAAAGGCACCTTGTTTATTGGTGTAACCATGGAGAACGGGAGCCCGAGATAAGCCCAGGCCCCACTCGACAAGCCAGAAAGAAAAAAACCAAGTAATAGTGCAAAAGCACTGAGTGCTCCTTAGAACATTGAGTTCCACTGGAGAACCTGCAGGAAAGTCTGACAGTCCCTTTTATACCCTCTTGCTCCCACTTGATTGGTGCACTCAGGATCCTTGCTCTGATTGGTTCCTTCTCTGGCGACCGATTGGCCTTTAATGAGGGTCATCCTGGACCAATCATTGGGCCGGGGTGTCAAATGATTGGTCCATTGCGTCCAGCAATCCGGGGGCAGAGCGCTGATGCTGTTGCCATGATGTCCACAGAGCCATCAGTCCATTAGAGCTTTCCCACAACCTTCAACACGTGTCCCTCAGAAACATCACCCACCCACAACAATTACAACCTTTAACACATAACCTCAGAAACATCAGCACTTACAACTGTTAACACATAAACTTCAGAAACATCAACAATTACAACCATTAACCCCTGGAAACGTTTATTTACTTATAACACTGAATTAACTGAAGCAGTGTTGCTGCATATCTGTCTCATCTCCTGCCTCTGATTTCTTTCCATCTGGCTCTGATAACATCCATATAAAGTGGGTGAGATAAAGACAGAAAAAAAAAAATACCCCCTTCCCTGAATTTTATAGTTTTGTAGTTTCATCAGGCTGTTGTTTTAGTCATAGACAAACCTTGGTGATGCCCCTGATGCTCTGCTTTGGTCCCTTCACCTGGCACGAGGCTGCCCCAGCTGAGGCAGAAGGTTGGGGCATTCTGCCCAGCATAGGCAGCAGCACAAGCACAGCCTCCCACTAACACAGCTGCTCCTCTCCCCAAAGGGCCACAAACCAGTGGGAAAGGGAGGGAGCCCAGTTGCCACTCATCACGGAGTCAGTCCACAGAAGGGCATGGGATGAAGAGGATTTCTCCTCCTGATGAAGTTATCTCAGAGATCCTCCTCCATGACCACCCTCTCTGTTCAACCGAATCCAGTGCCAAGCTCTGGGGCTCCTCTTGTCCCCAAAGAGAGTCTTGCAGTAGCAGATGTAATCCTGGCTCTGGTCAGTGACTCCACCTAAGGTTTCAGGTTGTGTCAGTGGAGATTTAGATTTGATACCAGGAAATATTTCTTCATGGAAAGGGCTGTCCAGCCCTGGCAGAGGCGGCCCAGGGCAGTGGTGAAGTCACCATTCCTGGAAGTGTTTAAAAAACACGATGTGGCACTTCAGGACATGATTTAGTGGTGATTTAGCCTTCATTACCTTGAGGCCTTTTCCAACCTCACCAGTTTTGTGATCCCATGATTCTCCTGCTACAGCAGCAAGTTCCTTTGGTGGGATTCTTAACACTGCTCATTGAGGCACCCAGGCCAGCAGTTCCCCCTTATCCAAAGGAACAGGCCAGTAACAAAACTGTCTGCATGGTTTTCCTTACATTAAGTCCCTTTTTGGGTGGTCAAAGTAGCACTTAAAATGAATGGTATGTCAAAGTCCCTTTACAGCAAGCACCAGTGAACCTCCAAGGCTTCAAGGGCAGTGACCCTTGGAACTCCCAAAATGGCACAAAATCAAGGATTAACCCAAAGACACCCAGTCTTTGAACTGATGAGTCCTGTTTAACTCCAGATCCCTAAACAAGCGAAGTGGAAGAACTGCAGTTTTGAAATCAGGTGAAAATGTTAAAAATCCTGGTGCAAATACCCAGAAAAATTAAACCATGAGAGGCCAGAGCCCAGGAGGGGTCAATCAGCAGCTGTGGGAGGGCAACAACCAAGGGGCACTTCTGCAAGGAAGAGCAGTGCATTAACTACAAGAAAAACAGCAGCATTCTTCTCTCAGATTTTATTTCATTTTAATTGCCAGCTTCATCCCATTAAAAAAAAAATACATTAATTTCTACAGGAATTACTGCAGGACACAGGCCCTGTGAAGTGCAGCAAACTGACTCTGGGCAGCTTAGCCAAGGCATGGCATAACATGGAGTAGCATCTGTGCACACAGAATGGCAGGGGAAAGCATCCACAATGCCACATTTTGACCAAACATGCTTTCAATTTATTACAGTATGAGAAAAATAATGACAAATGAAAGAAACAAAAGGAATAACTTTGCCTTGGCAAAGGCACTTTTAACTGCAAACTCCATCCAGCAGCTGTGAAGCAGCCCAGTGCATCCCAGAATAAATCATCACTTCATTCCCACTCCAGCTCCTCAGATACACCATCCTTCACCAAGTCCTTTAAATAGCAGTCTCGCTTTAAATGGAATTGTGCCAATTTTTTGTAGGATCTATCACTCTGCTTCCCAGCTCTCTGCACACAGACCATCCCATCACTTGGCCGGAACCATTTCCTTGGCTCAGGCCCTGACCTCCCTAGCTCCTGTACAATTCCTGCCTGCAGCATGGGAGCCACAGTGTTCACAAGGATGGCCTCCACCTTCGGCATGGATCCTCCTACAACCCAGCCAGGACAACTTCCCTGCACAAAGAGTGAAGCACATTTATAAATTAATACCAGCACAGTCTCAGCAGCAAGGCTGAGCTATTCTTGACTTGACAGGGAAACCAGAATTCTCTGCAGTTTCATCCAAGACTCTGCTCGATTTATTCCCGAGTCTATAACACTGTTTGCCCAGAAGGACCTGACTTCCATGCAGGGCCACATGTGCTTCCTCCAGGAGCTGAAAATGGAATTATCACTGTCCATATGTGCTGCATAGATGTGCTTGCAAAGAAGCAAGCCCCTGAAAGAAAAATATTCCAAGAAAAAGACTGTCTCCCAGCCTATGCACACGCCAATTTTATCGGCAGCCTGACATTCACTGTTCAAATCAATAACTGGCACTAATGAAGGAACAGATTGTTTTCTATTCTTTGCTGTTAGGTCCTTTAAGACTAGGGTGAACTAAGACTCACCTTTTCTTTCTCCTTCCAGCTCTAACCCTTGGCATAGCTCATTTTGGATAATTTTTTTTCCCTGAGAGACATCCTCCTCTCCAGCAAACTCAGGAAGGGAGAAAATATAGTCCTAGCCATAATAAACTTTCCTGTACCATACTGGGAAAGAATTCTTTCCCCAGTCCTGGCACAGGTTGCCCAGAGAAGCTGCTGCTGCCCCATCCCTGAAGTCCTTTGGAAGCTCTCTAGTAGTTAAATTTTGTGGTGCCCAAACTGCCCCCAGCACTCGAGGTGAGGCCACCCCAGTGCAGAGCAGAGTGGGACAATCCCATCCGTGGCCCCACTGGCCATGCTGGGCCTGGTGTCCCCCAGGATAGGGATGTCCCCCCTGTCTGCCAGGCCAGTGCTGACTCTTATCCAATCTTCCATCCACCAGGATTCCCAGGTCCCCTTGCACGGTGCTGCTGCTCTCCAGCATCTCATTCCCCAGCCTGTCTGCACAGCCAGGGTTGCCCCATCCCAGGTGCAGAATCCAGCACTTGTTGAACTTCACTGGGTTGGTGATTGCCTGGTCTTCTGATTTGTCCAGGTCTGTCTGCAGAGCCTCCCTGCACTTCATTGGGAAAGGGAAAGCTAAATTAATCTGGAACATTTTCTTGGTAGTCTGAAGTGCTTCAGGTCAGACATTTCACGCCCTGGAACACCCCATGAGCTGGGAACCAGCCTGCACCAGCTCCAGGGCATCCAAACCAGGGCCAGCAGCTGAGTGTGCCTGGGAACAAGGCAGGCTGGCATGAGGCACCCACAGGGAATCAGAAGACACAGTGAATACAAGGCACACATAAAGGGAACTGGCCCCCATAAACTTTTCACAGGTGCCAGTGCCCACCTGAGTTCAGGCAGTGAATACAAAGGATCTAGACAGAACAGACAGTTCTGAGACAGAGATCCATTTCTTCGTAAGGCTTCGAGTGCACATTTAAGTTCTTTTCTTAAATTAATTCTCACAAAGACAGGTCAGAGTTCTTCAAACAGTTGTGATCCTTCATTCCAGTACAGAAAACACATAAGCAAACATGGCTTCAGACCCATGCTCACTTAAGAAATATTTTAAAGCTTGTAATAAAAATATTTTTATACAAATGATAAATACTTTAAGCATTTACAAAAATAAACGGTCCATTTCCATAAAGAAGGACATTTATAGCTGAAATTCCAAATACATCTGGAGGCAAGGCAATTATTGATGAAGCTAGTGAATAAAATCTTTGGTATGAGTACAGGACATTTTTATGCACTGTTGGCTTCCTTTGGCCATGTACTGTGCAGACAAGCAAAGAGCTTGTCCTTAATTTCTTGACATGTCTTCCAAATACAACAAACATATATTTCTAACATGTCTTCCTATGATAATTGGAGAAAAGCCCAAGATTCTCCTGGCTCTTCCTACGACTTGTGTTTCTGAAACAGAATGATGAGAAGAAAAAGAGAAAGCAAACAGAGTTAAATTTCATTTTAGCAAGGAAGCAGCATCTGCAAAAAATAAAAACCAATTGAAAATAACTCAAGCCCATTTCCTTCAATTTGTAGAAATCAATTGCCAAGAGAGGTGAACAAAGAATCTGTTCAGATTTATTGCTGCACTTTCAGACAGGAAGAGGAGACTGGTCATTTAGGGAAGGGGGCAGGTTCACACCTGAGCACAGCACTAGATGATGTGGAGCAGGTGACTGCCAGGTGGCAGCTACACCCAGAGCCAGCAGCACGGGGACAGGTGGAGCTGCTGGGACTCAGCAAATCCAGCCAGCATCCCCCAGCCCTGGGACTGGCCAGGCTTCCACCAGCTCCCAAGGGGTGTGGGAGCCAGAAGGTTTTGGGTCTGTCTCATGGCTGCTGGGAATCATGACCCATTGCTATAGCAACAGGAGCTCACATGACTACTGTCTTTAAAAAGACCCCCTATTTGTGCATCCTCTGTAGGCAAAATATCCATTATTTATACCTCAGCATGTCTGCTGTGCAATTTGTATGGGGAGCTCATTAATGAATGATGACACCTTGACCCGCCCTGTGAGATGAGGAGCCCAGCTCGTTCATCCCTGCTGGGGGAAGGCACCAGGAGAAGCCCTTGAGCAGCTCACCTGAGTTACAGCAGTACCAGAACAGGGCCAGTCCTGCAGCCACACTGAAACACGCCAGGAAAAACATTGGGCCTACAGGAAATGCCAAGGAAACACAGTGAGACAGGGCAGGGCAGCAGAAGTTTAGCTCAGGTCATAAACCACCAATTGCTATCAATATGCATAATTAAGCATATTCAAATGAAGCTAACACATTCACAATTCTGTATGTTCTGTAGCTAATGTACTGTGAAGCACATTTACTAGACTGCAATTAATTTTTACTACAGTTGCTTTGCCACCATTCTCTGTTCCCCTCTGCTCATCTAGCTATATCCTACGGTATTTAAGGATAAGTTTCCAAACCAAATCTCCTGGAAACTGCCTGCCTGGAATTACACACAGTTTAATGGTGATGGTCAGTACTGATGTTCAAAAAAACCTTTCTAATTTGTACTTATCCACTGACAAAACAGCATAAAGATTTATATCTGCCTCTTTATTACCTAATACTCTATTTGTAGTTACTATCTCACTAGAAACAGAGATACAATTAAACTACACCTTGATTTGTAGACACAATTAAGCTACACCTATCCATTTAAGGACAAATGTACTGCCTCAACAAATTCCTGGATCTGACTGTGTGGACAAGGACACTGGATAAACAACAAAGGAGCAAGGATTTGTTTGCTCCTCAGCATGTAACCTCCCAAGGGGGGTGGCTAGTGGCCAAACAATCTCTAGTCTGCAGCCAGCTCAGGAAAGAAAAAGTAATAAGTAAAAATGAAATAAAATATGACTTCATTTTCTTATTTCCAAGCACTTTCTCAGTTCATCCTGTACTGTTATGCTGCAGACAGCAACAGCAATGTGGAAAGTCTGAACAGCAATTTTGTTCAATATTCAGAGAAACACCACCACCACAGACAAAAATATACATCAAATTAAACAGAGTTTCTGCTGCTTATTTCAATTTTCTCTCAGGAAACTGCAAAAAAGGCATAATTCATAGAAGGTGTTTTGAATTTCTCATTATTGTATCTAAATTTCTAAACAAAATACTGAACTTAAAGATGAAGAGTTCTCACAATTTATAATGAACTATTGTATCATTTATTTCAGATCTTCCTTTTCAAAATATCCTACTGGGAAAAAAATATCTGCCCTCTGTAATATGGTTTTGAACAGAAGAAGGTGAAAATAATTAATATGTTTTCCAAAGGAAAATATATTTAAGCTTCTCTTTCCCTTCTGTCATTGTTTTGAAATGATTTGTAGTTAAATTGAGAGCTTAAAAAATAAAAAAAAAAATTAAAGACCAAAAAGTTATTGGTGGCCTTGTGCAAAATGAATAGACCTTACTGTTCAGGCATTGAAGAAATCACAGGAAATTAAAAGTTTAGCAGTAATAGTGTAAGTAATACCATTGTAAATACTGATTAAACTCTACAGTCTCTTCAAATTTCTGGCACTGGTTTCCTTGACAGTAGCTCAGTATATTTTCCTCCACTAATTCCACTTAACTTGTGACAGTAAAGACATCATAAGCCAAAGTAGTTGTTATATGAAGTACAAATTACATGATATAATAAATTGCATCATAATCTGCAATGCCATTCCATCCAGTTACACTGTATGATTTATTTACCCCTGTCATTTAGCATATATTGCTCCTTGTCAGTGTCTATCTCTGTGGAATCTGGTGTTTCTAGAAATAAAAGCAACACGGGAAAAGTTAGTATTCAGCTCAAGCAAACAAACAAACATAATCTGCACATGCAAAATGGTGCAAAACAACACCTTTCAGAAAAATTCCCAATATTGACATTAAGTATTAACCCCTCCAGTGGTAAATCATTGCTAGAGTTAAAGCTGGACTGAGCAAAAGACATAGGCACAGAGTCATCTGAATGCAACTACAGATAGCTGCAGCCCCACCTCTGATCTGCTTAAGCACTGACCACATAAGTAACATTATACTTGGTTCCCAAGTTAGGAAAGCAGGAGATAATCCTTCACAATACCATCAATTTTTGTTATAGTACATACAAACTCTTTGTTAATAGATGCACTAATCCAAAAATACCTCTGTAATTTAATGCATCACCATTCTTTGTTCTTGAGCAAATCTCTGGGCATTGATGTATTTAGCAGGTAAAGCACATAGTAAAAACTTCTTGGTGCATTTATTTACTAAATGCACGTCTCAGCTGAAGACATGCCCAGCTTCTTTAAAACTCTGTAGGTTCTATAGGCTAACATTTGGCACAAGGAATTTTGGCCTCCATCTTTCTGCAAATTCTAGTAGAAAAGGAGATTGGTTGGCTTAGGACAAGGTGTTCAGTAGTTTCTAGTCTGGGCAGAAAGAACCTTTTGGAACTGCCTTTGCTCCGCAGATATGGAGATCACACTGTCTGCAGAAGGGGCATGCACAGCTGTCACCAGGCATGGCACAAGAGTGACTTTCCATAACACATCACCAATCTGCAGCACTGTTTAACCAAACCTTTCTGTAGTCATAGAATCACAGAATCAGAAAGGTTGGAAAAGACCTCTATGATCACCAAGTCCAACTGCCAAAGGCTTAGGAGGGTTAAAAAAGGAAAGGAAAAAAAAGTAAGAGCTCTGAATCTGGCTGTCAATAGGGAAGAATTTAAGACTGATTGGTTTCAACTGCTCTCCTCCTTTTACATGACACCAGGATCTAGGAGAGGTGCCTTGGAAACTGCCCTGTCCACCCAGGCAGCGACAGGGGAACATCCATGTCCCCTGCTAAGGATATCCCTCTCCGTGGGAGGACAGGTCATGGCCCTGCAGCAGGACAGAAGCGTCTGGAGCCCTTTGCTGTGAAGCCTGAGAGTCACCAGAGCAGCAAGGATTGCTGCAAAGCCTCCGGTGTGCCCCTAGCATCCTCACCCAGACTGCCCCTTTGAGGGAAATCCCCAGGAATTCCAGCCAGGGAATTCTCACACTGCACAGGAGAGCACAGACAAATCTCTGACATTTCTATCGCGGCGTGGGGCTGATCCAAGCCTTTATCCTTTTAGTCTATGTCAGCATGGAGAGAAATAAAAACATTTTCTGAGTCCCTTGGAAACTCCCGTTTGCTTCAGCAGCTCCGAGGCTGCCCACACCCTGTGCCTTAACCCCCCTCTAGTGGGAATGTTCAGACATTACCAGACACTTCACTGGCAATGTACACTTTAGGCAAAGAAATTGTGTTCTAGCACGAATTTTAAAGCTGTCTTAAAAATGAAAAATAAGTATTTGAAAGGATTTCCTCTGTTGAAAAGATCTGTCCTATGTATAGCTGCATGTAATCTGTTACAGAACTCCATCCTGGCCGTGGCTTATCCATGTCCTCAGCAATAATTTGTACAGCTGTTTCTAATGCTGATTGTTTCAGCTCAGCCTGCATTTAGAAGAAAATCCTCATGTTAGGGATTCTCCTTTTTCTTCACATTTAGAAATTCTAGTGGCAATTCTGCAAATGCTTTGTGCTGAATTTAACAACTACTGCTAAGAGCATTATAGAATGATAGCATAGTTTGAGTTGGAAGGGGCCCTGAGGACCATCCAGTTACAACCTCCTGCCGTGGGCAGGGACATCGCCCACTGACGAGGGTGCTCAGAACCACACAGCTCTTGGCCTTGAACACCCCTTGAGCACTCCAAGGAGTAACATTTGAGTAATGAATTGTGCATGTTGGACGTCTGAAGGATAATGTCTTTAATACTGAAAATGTCCAAGCTGACTTAAATGACAAGATACTCCTCATATTGATAAAGGAGCTTTTCCTGAAGCATAGAAGTTTGTGGTTTTAGCTTAAAAATCTGCACAGATGTTTCTTGACCATTCAATCCAGAATGCAGACATTCGTTCTAATTACAGAACTCTAAGAAGCAGCAAGCATATTAACACAATCATCTCAATATTTATTTCTTAAATTAACAGAAAGAAACTGCCAAACCTCAGCACACAGTAATGTTTTAACTCAGTTCTTTAAATTATCCTCATCCTTCTGAGGATGGTAACACAGAAGAGTGTAGCAAGACAAGAGAATGTAATGACTTTTGATGGTTACTGAAGTCAGCAGTTTGCAGCAGCAGCCAAACAGTTTTTGGGTGCCACAAGGAGCTGTATGTTTAACATGAAGCTCTTGTAGCACAGGTATTTGCTATGCAGAGTCTGAACATGAAAAACCCTAACCCTGCCTACTCATGGCTATCTGAGGAAAGCTCGGAGTCACCACGTTGATCATGTGCAAGGATCAGCACGTTTCTGCTCTAAAAGTGAAAACATCCCACAGACCCTATCCAAGTCTCTTTGTAAAGAAACATTTTCAAAAATGGCTTGTAGAACATTGAACATTGGCATTGAAATAGCTTGTGCTATTGAACATTAAAAAAGCTTCAACTCTTAAACATCAAAACAGTCCTGAAATTTTATTCTTAGTGACTACAACAAGACTTCTCAAATTGCTCTTAATTCATAAAGGCTGTCTGCTAACTGCTAGTCAGCCTGGCAGAAAAAACAAGCCAATTTGATTGAAGAGCCTGTACCCCAAAGTGCACAACTTCTGCAAGGTGAACATCACATCAAAGCATTGCCTTCAAGCTGCTTTGAGGTCCAGTCAGTTGGGATTGGGGCTCATCTGAAATTCTGAGGCAGAAGGGGCCCAGACTTCCCCAGTTCAGAGGGGTTAAGGTACGGATGTGGAGTAACTCTGCAGCCTCCCTGGGCAGAAAATGGTCTTCCACCAGTTTGTGCTGGGTAGGTACAAATTGCTTCTTTCAAAATGAAAAACAAAATGAAGGTAATTACAATTTTACATTACAAAATCCCCTTACAGCTTTTGGAAAACTCAGGTCAGAAGGAATTAAGGTATACCCCAAAATTATTGAAGTAACTTGTTTATTTATATTATTTATAACCTGTTTCGGTTGTTTAAATGACCTACACTGCATCTGAAATGAGGTTTTGTAATACACTGGTGAGGAAATCTACAACTCAATCAACTTATAAGTCAACTTACTCAAGATTTTTCTGCTTGGCAGGTCATTAAACAGCTGTTCAGCATTGATCTGCAGAGCCCTGTAAAACTCTTGACAGTGTCTGTCTCCTTTCTTTTGGAGGTGTTTTAACAGATCTGAGAGCCTGGTATGGAGTGATGCCTTTGGGTTCCTGAACTGTAAGAGAAAAGTATTCATCAGAAAAGAGATTAAAACACAAGAGAGATTAAAAAATCAATTTTACGTCGCTATGTCAGGAAACAAAGTTATGGAGCTTCTTTGATATTTACTGAAAGAATGGGCCAAAAAGGGAAATCTAAAAAGGACACACAAAGCACAGCACTGAGCTCCATGTGCTCAGCACTGTCTGATGGAGAGCCTATCGTCTCTGCCTCTCCTTCTGTTTTTTTCTGTCCCAATCAAATGAAAGACACTCTGCATTTGATGTCTTCCCTGCATCCAAGCTGACACAGTACTTGCTATTCTACAGTTTAATTCTGACAGCTGTAGATAAAATATTTCAGCAAATCTTATAATTTGAAATAAATTTTGATGCTTTCAAGTTTGCCCTTAGCTGCCTAGTAATGATCCCCGAAAAGGCACTTTATACTGCTTATCCTAGTCCCAATAGTGGAGGGTTCATTATCCCAAGATTTCTTATTTCATTGGTTTTTATTGTTTGCAGCACAATTAACTGCTCTGTATGCACGTCAACAGGCACAAATTCCCATTACTCAGGTGGGCAAACAGCTGCAGAGGAAAATACATTTTTCCTGTAGTGCCAAATGCAATGAATATTTGGAGACCTTACAAAGAGAAGGAAAATGCATCCTTAGCCTTGCACATCACACTGATTCTAGTTTATTTGGAAAAAATCCGAAGCCACTCTCAGCAAAGCATCATATTTCATAGCAGCACTGTGGATAACCTGTGGAGCATACTGAGTTAGGAACAATTGCAGCTCAAGGGGAACAGGAATGCCACAGATCTTACACAATGCTTCTTATTATGACAAAATTCCCACAGGGTCTACCAGATACAGCTCAGATTATAAGCTTCCTAAACACTCAATAGAGTTGACACAAACTTGCCTGGACTCATAAAAAAGCAGTTCATTTCTGCCTAAGTGCAGAAGTCACAAATCATGTTTCAGATTCTTTATGAATTTATTTGGAAGCTCTAGGGGAAGTGGCAAGACTGGCTCAGTAAATATGATCTAGCTCTGCTCTACACCACAAAACACTAATTGTCCTCATGGAGTTTGATTATGGCAGAATTGGACCTATTTTTCCCAATATTAAAATACTGATATGCCAAAACCCTGTGCAGACATGAAGACAGCAGAGGGCGAGTACAAACTATTATAGGCAGGATTGTGGAAGCTCTTAGCTGACTTTAATTCTGTCTCCATACAAGATTAGAAGCTTTTTCTCCCTAAAAAAAGCTACCCATTTTTGAAAGCTTTACGTCAGGGAGGGTGGCCTTCCTCCACACATGGTGGCACCACTGCAAGCTATTATTAACCCCATCCACTTCCCACAGCTCCACACTTACCAGTGGGACTAACACCCCACAATTCTCTACCAATACTTAAAATTATTAACTGATTACCAAAAGTGATTGAGCTAATATAGATGATTTTGTGGGCAGAGATGGATGCAGGACAGATCACCTGGTGTGCCACTCCACACCACCTCACATGAGGGGACAGGCATGCCGGGCATGTGGTCACAGGACAGGTGCCCTCCCACCCAGGGACTGGCTGCACGATTGCATGCTCCTGATCATGGCAGAGACCGTGGCATTTAACTGCTGCTCCAGAGAGCCTTCTTTCTCATGACCACTTGGCACAGGGGACATGCCAGCCCTGTGACTGCGCCTTGTACATGAGATGCCAGGTACAAGTGGTCAGCACGCAGGAGGTGAGGCAGACTGGCTGCATGTGGCACCAAGAGCTATGTCGGGAAGAGGGCAGCTGGGCTAGTGACCCGCAAAAGCTACACAACAGTCACAGCAAAACTTCTCAAATTACCTTTTCTGCTTCTTCATTGGTAAGAATTTGGGGATAGACTCTGTTAAGCTGAAGAACAATTTTATCGACCACTTGCTCATTCAGACGACTAGTGCTTGTAAGGAAATACATGTCATGCTGCAGCCGATGACAATATGACTGATCTAGAGAGAAAATAACACAGAACAAAGCACACCAGTTAATTAATAAGCCATTTTTAAATTCCATAAATTACATTTTCCCACCAGTGATTAAATAGCTAAAATAAAATTATCACCACCACCTAATATTAGAAAGCTGAACTATCTGTTAGGGAAACACAACACTGCCATGTGCTTTCAAAGACCCATCCATTTGAAATTACACAAATCTAAACTTCTGGCTGGTCACTCCTACTGCCTCTCTCTTTCCAAAAGGAGAAGGCTCTAAATCATTTAGAAGTCAAGCTCTGATGGACATTTAATCAAATACAGTGTTAAAGTTAATGAATCACTGAAGATAAATTCTCTATCACATACGAAGTCAGATGATGACGTTTAAGGAACCTGCAAGATGCTTCTCCCATCTAATGGGATGCTCTGATTCTGCTCTTGGAAATAACAAGGCTCATAAAAAAACTTAATGTACATGACCATAAGGTGCCAGACTGTCTGCTAGAGCACCTGCAGAAAAAACATCAGGGACACCCTTTCTTAAGTTCTTCCTGATTTGATATCAGAATGTTCACAGGGAGTTTGTCAGATACAATTCCTAACCTAGGCAGGGACATGCCAGGATGTTGGACAAACCTTTGCATTCCTGCTCCATATGCCTGTGGTGAGGTGTGTGGTCCCTGAAAGCTGTCACTAGCCACTGGCACAACATGAAACAGAACTTTCAGGTTATATTGGTTGCCAAAAAACCCTTTGTAATTTGTTTCTGCTTAACTATTCTTAGCATAAAAAAAACTCATATTGCTTTCTGTACAGGAAACATCAAACAGGATTTTGTTTGTCACAATCCCCTGTATATATTTCTCCATGATCTACTTTCACTGCCCTTCTGGATAAAGACACAAGGCCCTAAGGAGCTGCATTGCCATATCACATTTATCACAGTAAATTAATAAATACAGCTGCATTTCAAATTTGTAGGCTGAGACCAGCCCTTCCTTGCCACACTGCAACATGCATGCACTCTCATCCACATGTGGGCCCTGGGAGCATAAATGCTGCCAACCACTTTTAGTCAGGCAGGTACACATTCCCAATTAATAATTCCACTAATATTTACACAAGGACTCTGGACACTGGCTCTGACACCACTGTATCTTTATTATGGTCTCATCTTTGGTTTGTTTTCCCCTTAAAAGCCTTCTTAAGTTTATCAAGCAAACAAACAGTATCATTAAGGAGATAAATTTAAATGCAACAGACACAAAACCCAATGCAGCTCTCTGAGACTCTCTGTAAAACACAGAACTTGCAAACATCCATTCCAGAAACCTCAGTGGTGTCTGCTCTGCAGTGCAAACTCGAGCTGCTACTTCCTGTAAAACTCTTGGGTGATTTTCATAAACATGATACAGGAAAGCTGGCAACCCAAACCTGGAAGCTTTGGATCTGATGATCAAACCATTTGTCCATGTCCGTGACAACTCCTTTCAGAAGCATCTCAGGAAAGAGAGGAAAAAGCCTCTCCCAACAAAATGTTAGCTTAACATGAATTTACTTTTGGCTTTCCCCTTTCAAAAGCCCAAAAAAGGGATGCCAAGGATTTAAGAAGGACACTGACTGCAGAGAAATGGTCTGAGATGATCAGATGGCACTGGTTACCAGATGGACCTGCGAAGAGCAACTGGTCTGCTCCTCTGGGCTGGAAGGATGACACAGAGGTGAAAAACAAGATGCCGCCCTCCCCTGCTACTCTCACCCCACTGCCATGTGCTACTGGCAAGTTACCAGAAGTCAAGAGTCTCCGACAGCAAGTCAAGAGAATCACAGAATCATTTAGGCTGGAAAATAACTTTACGGAGTCCAACCATCAATCCAGCATCACCGTGTTCAGCTCTAAACCATGTCCTGGAGTGCCATATACACTTTTTTTTGAACATTTCAAGAGATGGCGACTCTACCACTGGCCTGGGCAGCCTGTATCAGGCCTGGGCAACCCTTTCAATGAACAACTTTTCCTTGATATCCAACCTAAACCTCCCCTGATGCAACCTGAGGCCGTCACCTCTCATCTTGTCACTTGGTGCTTGGGAGGAGACTGACACCCACCGGGCTACACCCACCTGTCAGGGAATTTTAGACTTCGGGAAGTAATTTTTACTTGAAATATTTTTTAAAGAGAAGAGGAAAACGTAGCAAAACTGCAATGAGCAAAATACTAAAAAGCATTTGACACTAGAGTGCGTCATTAGGTTACACACAGGCCCAGTCCTCCAAGCTCCATACGATGGGCAGAACAACCGGGTCCCCGAGTCACCAGGATAACCCGTGTGCTCCGCGGGTGTAGAGGCACAATCCCAGCGAGCTGGATGGAGGGTGGGGGTGAACAGCCGATTTCCCTGCCACACAACACGCAACCAGAGTGCCCGGGTGTGAAACGTGGCACTGCCCGGCTACAGAGGAGACACCGGCCTGGGGCTCCGCACGCCCCGGCTGCCCCGAGCCCGGCCCCGCCCGCGCTGTCACAGCGGCCCGGCCGTGCGGGGCCGTGCAGCGCTGCCCCGGCCGGTCTCTCGTCTCTAGCCGGGCAGTGCCACGTTTCACACCCGGGCACTCTGGTTGCG
>JANPWX010000032.1:62940-85077 GCA_024734555.1 Trochalopteron elliotii
TGCATCCGTGGCCACTATAGAACCCCCGGGCTCCAGAGACTTCTCGCTCTCTGCAGGTCCGTTTCTGTTCCCTCTACCCACGAACGATGGATAAGTTACTTTTAAATTCCGTTTTTCATGTTGAAAAGACTATTAAAAATGTTACATCCACTTAGAAAGTGTTTTCAGTCTAAGCCACGTGCAGACGCCGCGTGGGGACCTGCACAAAGTCCGGAAACACTCCTGTGTGCGTGCGCCTCTGCAAAATGGTTCCGGCGTGAAAGTATCCCCAGGGCGCGGAGTTCCGGCTCCCGCTCCGCGGCAAGCCGCCGTGGCGGGCAGTGGCCGCGGTGTCGGGCAGTGTCCCGAGGCGGTGGCCTCGGGAGCTCCGCCCGGGTGAGTGTTATCCTCCAGAAAATCCCCGAGCTCCGGTCGGTTCGCAGCTCCATGCGGAACGCGCGAGCTCTGCAGGCGGCAGGAAACCCAACATTTCCTGCAACCCAAGTTCTTCCCGGAGCCGGCAGCTCCAATGCCGTTCCCTCCCGGAGCTCACGGTTCCAATGCCGTTCCCTGCCCGGGCTTTCCAAGAGCCTCGGCGGCTCTGCCGGGCCGGGTCCTCCATCGGCGGCTCCTCTCCGCGGAGCTCCGCGGGCTCCGGGGCAGCAGCCGCAAGCGCTTTGTGCCTTTTTAACCTTTTCTGTATTTGTTTTCGGTGTTTCCCCCCTTTTGCTACGTGCGGCCTTTAGAGGGTTTTTGTGTTGCTTTTTCCCTCCGCGTTTCTCCCGCGGGTGTTTGGGGATGTGCCGGGCCCGCTCTCTGTGGATGTCAGCACGACACGGCGGGGTTTGTTTTTCCCTTTCCCCGCAGCAGCTGCAAGGTGGCAGCGCCCGGAGTTCTCTTTCTCCTCCCTCTCCTTTTTCCCTGCGGGCAGCACAGCCCCCGCCCGCTCCAGCGCGGAGTGGTTTCTGACCACCTCTGTTTAATGAAGCTTTACATGCGTTGTGTTTGTATGCCTCGAAAACGCCTTGAAATAGGGTCCTTTAAGTTAATTTTGTTTTGTGACTGAATTCTGATTTTTTACAGTTTTACGGCATTTGTCAATGGGATTTAGAGGATTCACAAGAATATTTTTCTGTGTGGCTTGAGAGCTGTTCCTTGCTGGAGGGAAAATACCGTTAACAGGACATCCGAGATGTGTGAGAACACAGCCACAAAGCTGTCTGGTGCTGGCACTGCCTCTCAAAACAGCTTTTATACTAGAGCATGGGAGGGGATTTTTTTATTGCTGTACGCCTGGTGGCTTTGTACAAGACCCTGGGGTAATCAGGAAAGCATTATTAAAACAATAATAGCAGCTCTACTGAAAGCACATGTTACTTTCGTGCCCCCTTTGAGCTCTTGCGATGACAATTAAGATTAAAATTCAGAAATGGGTGTAACTTAAAAGCCAGTTTATCCTACCCTTTTAACAGGGCCCCAAGGTGAAACCACAGCTCACTTCCCCTGTCTCAGCTTTCTTTGAAACCTGTATGTCAAAAAGTACTGGGAATATCTGAGCCTCTAAAAGGTGGTGGCGCGGAACACAAAGCATGGGAAAAACAAGAGGGGGGAAAAAAAACCCAACTCCATTAATAGAGAAGCTCAAGGCTGGACCAGTGACAGAGAAAAGCAGGGAACGGAAATCTGCCCCTCTCCTATGCTGGGTCTCCTCCCCTTCAGTCCTTGGTGCCCTGCAATCAAACATTTTTCCTGCAGGCAACTGTGTCAATTCCATACAAGTGTATCAAACAGGTCATTTGCCCTTTGCAGCCTTTTCTGGACGCTCTGTGTGATGCAGTATTAAGCCCCACAGTGATGTTAAAGAGGCTGAGCTGCCTCTCCTAATAGCATGCTGGCTTTGGGATTTTCTACAAAACCTTTTCAGTTGGAATTCTTTGTTGTTGGATTGCCCTTATTTGCTTTTTGCCAGGTACAATGGTAAAGCATCTTGTAGTCAGAAAGGGCTCTGGTACCAAAATTTCAGCTACTAAAAATATCTTCTATGGGAGAACATAGCAGCCTGCTTCTCTGCAGAAGGATTTTTTCTTCTTGGTAATATGCTCCAGCTGTGTGAATAGCTGAAAGGAGGACTTCAGGCCTACTGAGACATGGGCTTTTGCATTTCACTCGCTCCTGCAGTCAGATCGGCTACTTCATAGAGCATGTTTTATAACTTGACTTAGAGCTGTGAAAAATATTTCACCTCTAAACAGTCCAAATTTGGAATGCCCAAATTCTTTCAAAGGCTTCCACACTAGACAAAAATCCATACCAAATTTCTTAGATTCTCCTTAGATTCCCTATCATTTTTGAGCTGGACTACTTTTTTTCTGGTTGTCATCTTAGCTGACAGAGAATGAAAAGGAGTTAGTGTGCAGCTACATTCAGTTCTCCTGAGTGTGGAAAATGCTGGATCATCAGTCCTCCCTTATGAAAAAAATCAACACATCCCTTGAGTCAAGGGAGTATCTGTTCCAGGACAGGTTACAGGACTTTTACACTGAAAAGCAAAGCAACAGAAGGTGTGGTTATTTCTGGCCATCACTAGGAAGCTGAAGCAAACTGAAATGAGCTCTCTCAGCGTTTTCTTTACACTGGCTCTTTCCTGCTCCTGGGATAGTATCTTCTACACATGCTGATATATAAATAGGTTCCAAAGGAGGAGTGTCTGGTTCTTTAATGTCTCCTCATGCCAGAAGGGTTTGCTGTTTGCTTTCACTATGTTACCATAGGTTGCGCACTAGGTTTGGTTTTGCCAGACAAAAAGTGGTTCCAATTGGATTCAGGCTCCCATTTCTGGCACAGAATATTTGCATTTCCTTGTGTTTTTAATGGAACTGATGGCTTCATTACAGAACAAGTGAAAATGCTACTTAAACAAGCACAAGAAAGCCCCCTCTCTGCTTGGATGCTTAAAATTTAATTGATGTACATTACATCAGGACAGGATAATTCTTTACAAATTTAAAAACTGGCAATGATGTTTATCAGAGCAATTGCTTATTTGTGTTTCCTTATCCTGTATTTTAAACATTTTTCCCTAGAGCTGCAGCTCTGCTGAGGCTGTTGCACTAGTTTGCTGTGAAGCTTTGCCTGCTTGCTGAAAACTGAAGGCACTTTTTAAACTCTGTCAGTTTGGGGGAGGTTTAGGTTGGATATTGGGAAAAAATTCTTTACAGAAAGAATTGTCAATCCCTGGAACACCTTCACCTGGGGAGCAGTAGGTGGGTAGTAGTGGTGGGTGAGTAGTGGTGCCGGCATTAAGCTGACCCCACTCTTCTTTTGGATACCCATTTCTTTAACAAAATGTCTCTGTGACCTTCACCTCCATCTCTAACGCTACCAGCAGCTGGCACAGAGGAAGGACAGCTGCCATTAAGTATCTCTTTACTGGTATTTTACCCCGTGCCTGTCACGGGGCAGAGGACAACCTGCCTTCCCGGGCAGCTGCCTGATCCCAGCTCTCCCACGTGGCTCTTGCTGGGATGGCAGAGGACTCTTTGTCTCGGGTGCTGGGTGCCCAAGCAAGTGCTCCAGAGAAGAGTTACTGCAGGGTCAGGTATCATTCTTCATCAGAAAATAACTGACTCAAAAATAAGACATGGTGGTACATCTTGCAGTCAGGCTGTGAGAGCCATTCCCAGCATGGTGACAAGCCCCAGCAGTCCTCCTGGCAACTGCTTTGGAGGCTCATGGACATTGTTTTTTTCTAACTACGTGGCCCAGGGCTGCAGCTAATCTCCCTTCCCTAGACACAGACCCTTGTTTTCAGCTAATCTGGCTCGAACCTCTGCACCACAGAAAAAACTGTTATCTCTGCTGCTCTGAACTTCTGAGAAGCAATGCTGGCGAAACACCTCCCTCCCAGCAGCACTGTGATCTGTAACTTGTTTTTCCCTGCTCAACATTATTTAGCGTTTTCAATAATACAAGAGAGCAAACATGCTGTAAATACTTGCAGCTCATGCACATAACACCTTCTACTAAGAACTGGTATGTTCATCCTCATTATGATTCTTTACATCCTAATAAAAGAGATGGCATCTGGAGTGACTTCATCTGTAGTTAATGATCCTGGGTATTTGTACACACACTTCTTACCATTTTAAAGCAATTTGTGCAAACAGCAAAGCAGTCAGAATGAGGCTCATTATAATTAAAGCAGTTGCCACTAAAATTCAATGTTCCCCTGCAAAACTACATATTCATGTTGTTTGTTCTATGCTTCAAACATGAGGGGGAAAAGTTCTCATTTTGTGGCAGCCAGGTCCAGAACTGCACCAGGAGCCCCTGCTGTCATACAGCTGGGCTTCTCTGTTATTTATAACTTCTACACATCAGCATTCTGCACCCACATTGTGTCACCTCATTGCAGCCAAAATTATCTTGTCAGGATACTAAGGCTTTAACTGATTAGTGTGTTTTAATCCTAAATTTGTCTGTAAACCTTAACAAATACCTTACCTGCTTGAAAGAATTGCATTTTTATTTTATATTGCCTTACCTGAAAGAATTGGCTTTTTATTTTATCTCACTTACAGTGTTTTGATCCTAAAGCACTGAATCAAAATGTTAATCTCTAAATCCATTCAATTAAGTCTGAAAAGTAGCATAACCTACATGCTTTTCTAGTCAAAAAGAAATTAAGTTATACTCAAGAGAGTCTTCTTCAAGGGTGGAGGAGTTCTTACTCTTCCAGATACTTCATATGCTACAAGAAGCAGCAGAACAGTTTTCTTTAAGAAAAGAGAAAACTATCGTAAAAATTACTGAATTTGTCAGGCCTCCACCCACTCCCTTGTCAGACATGGGCAGCGCTCGTCTCAACTTCCCCTTCTAAGTGGGCTGCAGAGCCACTTCCCATGGTTGGGTTGCAGAAAACAGCATGTACCACAGCCCTGGAAGAGGCAGGGCGGAAAGGATTCATCCCCTGTGCTTCTTCAGACAGCTCCTGCCTAGGAAAACCAAGTAGGATAACTGCTGTACTCAGAGATCTCATGATGCATTGGGCAACTCCTCCCAATGTCGGGGAGAGGAGGGGAGGCGAGGCGAGGTGAGGCGAGGAGAGGGGATACAGTAGATTACACTAGACTAGACTGAAATATTTCAGTTGGAAGGGACTCACAAGGATCATTGGGTCCAACTGCCTGACCCCTTCAGGGCTGACTAAAAACTAAAGCTCATTATTAAGGGGCACTGCCCCTTGCCAGTCTGGGCCACCAACACCAACTCCCTCTCCAGGACCCTGTTCCAGGGTCTGACCACCCTCTTGGTACACAAGTGCTTACTCATGCCAAACCTGAACCTTCCCTGGGGAGCCTTGGTTAAATTCTCTTTTGGTTTGTTCTTGACCATGGATATGCAGAAATGTATGGAATCTTTCCTCCTTTGGGACTGCCTGCCCTCAGTTTTGCTGCTGTTTGCCAACCATGCCACATGCCTGTAGTTATTTCTCTGGACAATCAATGCTGTTACAGCTTCACCACTGCAGCAGCACCCACAGGTATAGAGATTTCCTCCAGGCACAGGCTGCCCACACTCCCAGCTCACACTGGAGGGTAAACGGTACCTCAGCAATCACCCAGACAAGGGAACACGTCCTTTCATGCTGGTCCTCCCAGCACAGCCCAGCTCCATGTCTGCACCTCCCCAGGGCCTGCGCTGTCCTCCAGTTCCCAGTAAGCCACATGAACACAGGATGAGGTAACAGCCTAACTTGCCACACACACCAAAAAAAGCCTTCCAAGTGAAATACAAAATTGACAGGCCATTTTTTGTCTTCATAAAATCTCTTAGCAGAATTCCCTCATCTCACCTTGCATGTCTATTCATTTCACAGAATTAAAGAACAGAAATCAGCATCTTTTACTAATTACTTGATTAAACAGCTCTTATTTGAGTAGAAAAAGGGAACAAGGTAGGGTCACATCTGTTCCAAGAGCAATTCCAGGACAGTTTTGTTCAGAATCACCTTTAATGACACTTCCATCTCTGATTAAAAGCAGTGCCCACTCTCCATATGCAAAACAGCCAGACTTTTGGCTAAGGGTATACAGGCTGGTATACGTGCCCTCATAGCTGGTTTTAGCTCTGGTTAATGACTAATCACTAACCAGGATCCCATCACCTCATTCAAACCGACTATATTTTAACAACCTTACCTGTAGAAGCCTTGGTTATCATATGCCATGTTAGTCACATCACCAAATACAGATATATTCCTGAGTTTCTTATTGTTGTTATTGTTTCTTCCCTTAAAACCAAAGTAAGCAGCTTGCATGTGCTCTAGTTCTTCAGTCCTTAGCTGGTACCACAGCTGCATTTCTCTGTGAATATATCAAGCAGTAGAAACACTATTATGATACATGGCTTCTCCTTGGAGCTGGGATCTGTTGCCAGTGGGATGGAGAGGCTCCTTCAGGAAATAGGGAAAGGAGCAAAGGGGCAGCAGGGAATGGAGAAGATCTCAGCAAAAGGAGTAGTTTTACAGCCTGATGACAGAATCAGGTCATAATGTCCAGTGTGAAGGGCTATTCTTTTGTAAGAGAAAAATATCAAGTCATCATAATAATGGGAATGGCTAGTTTTTACAAAACTTCATTTAAACAAAGTGAAAAACAAGGACTGTGATATGAATAGTCTTATCAAAAAGAAAAGTGGCAATTCCAAAAATGTCAATTAACCTTTCATTTCAAAGCAACTTATTTAACATGATGTACACTCTTACACCGTATTAAAACTGTCTTCTTGACATACCTTTGAGTTCTCCTTCTCTCACTTTTCTTCACACACTTGATCAGACAGCAAGTTAAGAAAGCCACGGACATCAGCAGAATGACAGCACAGCTCACAATGGAGGCAATCACTGCGACCTTAAAGCCAAAAGTCTCGTATTTTGATATGGCTGCAGCAAAGCAAACACAGAAATGTTTCTGAGATCAGTCCATAAATTTATCTTTTACATTTTCATTAAACTATGCTGAAACCTGCTGCTCCATTTCAGCCACAGATCTCGGAAAAAGCCTGAGCCGGGGAGGGAAAGCACTCCTGCTTCACCTGCTGTGGCTGTGGACAGGGGACCAAGAGCAAATTCACCAAGTTCCCATATGTTTGCCTGAGCTGCTGCATGAACCTTTTGGTTTTTTCCCTGAGACGAGCTGGGGACATCCTTCTCCCCACCCAGCTGCTGGCCCCTGTGGGTTTTTATCTTTCGTGGCATTTTGGGTTGCTTTTTTTTTGTTTGGTTTTTTTGGAGGTTTTTTTTTTGTTGTTGTTGTTGTTTGTTGTTGTTGTTTGTTTGGGGTTTTTTTGTTTGTTTTTGTTTTTTTTTGTTTTGTTTTGGTTTTGTGTGTTTTTTTTTTTTTTCCCTGGGGGATGGTGGGGTGTTTTAAGGTCTGACAGTTCAATATCTAGCATTTATTTACCTTTTTTCCCATGCTATGTGGGCAGTCTGTCAATAAACAGCTGGGTTTTTTTTCATTTTCATCCACTAGTATTAATTTCTTATTGGTGGAAATGGATTGTTGCAATCTTTTTTTTTAGAGGAAACACTCATCCCAGAGTGCCTTTCTCCTAAACTTGTCTCTAAGCCGAGACACCCACACATTCCCTAAAGGAGCATACAGCTTTAGCTAGAGCCACAGTTATTCCCAGTGCTACCAGTGACATGAAATCAGGGATGAATACAACAGAGTCTTTTCTGTGTCTTGATAATGGCATATCAGAACACGTATGGAGTGGAATTACCATCAGTGGGGCAGCTTTGAAGAAAACGGAATTTGTCTTTTTCTTTGCACAGGTATTTAGGACGAATCCTAACGCCGCAGGACAGGCAGGGCAGAGGAGGGGCAGGTTTGGGGAGAACCTTACGCTTGCAGGGGGGCACTCCGGCTGTCCACTGTGTGCTGTTCCCGTTCCAAACGCAGCTGACGATGCCCACTCCCTCCAGCTGGTGCTCGGCCGGGCACTGGAACGCGACCACAGTCCCCACATCGGTGCCGCTGCCCTGCAGGACCTGCAGCGAGCCAGGCTGGGGCGGGAGGAGGCGGCCGCACTGCCCTGCAGAGCAAACACACACACACCATGGAGCGCCCCCAACAGCAGCGCGAGGCCCACGGAGGCTTTACTGACACCAGACTGTAAATCAGTCACAGTTAATGGCCAAAACAAATACCAGAACTCGGGGTGGGTGCTCTGCCGAGCACCCACCCTCCCTCCATCAGTGCCATTCCTCTGCCCTCACCCTCGGCAAAGCAACTGATGTTGCGGCATTATCTGCTCAGACTGGTACACGTGGAACACTAAAACACTAAAACAAGTCATTTATGAGTGGCATGGTCCCCTACTGTGGAAAATGAGGTGTAAGCAAGCAACTCTGAGCTGCTAAAGTTAAGAGTAGTTGATTATAGAGTTGTAGTGTTTAGTTAAAATTAGTTGAGAGTTATAATGCTGTTTGTTAATTACCAGAAGACTGTTTGTGTTTGCTCTGTATCCCCTGCCCCCCCCCACTTGCCTGTTTCTAGCCTCTCCCACGGGTCAAGACTCTGCTGCCAGCCACCCACCCTGCTCCTGCTCTCCGCCCGTCATACTGCCCACTCCTAGTAAGTCCACTACAAGTACCACCTAATATGCAAATGAAGAGTCCCATAGTGCAACGCTTCAGATAATGACTGCAATTAACAGTAATTACCCCACTGGACAACGAGCTAGAACAAAAACTAACAAGTGCAATAAAAACCATAAATAAACACTGCTTACAAGCACTGCAACAAGCCTAAACGCTGCAGTCTCCACCTCGCCGTAACTTGAAATAAATTGTAAGAAGGGCACCCTGCTGAATATAAGCCAAAAAAGCCGAGTTTTGGGAAATTCCCGCGAGGTGAAGAACTCGCATGTCTGCAGCCCAGGGGGCAGGATGAAGATTATCTTCTTTTCGGCAGTGTAGCTCGGCGGGAGCAGTGGTGGCGAAAGGCCATCCCTCGAAACACACCCCCCCCCCCCTCTCTTTTTCTTAAAAGAGCTGAATTAATGCAGGCAATTAAAGGAGGAAACATTGTCTCCTGCCCATTTATAACACTACGGATCCCTGTGTTGTTGGATTCTGGTTAATTTTTTACTCAGGCTGCCTGGGAGTATTCGTTATGCATGAAACACAAATTTCCAAGATTTGCTGGACTGATTGTGCAGTTCAGCCTACTCGGTAGCATCTTAACATGATTTGACCCAAACTTCTGATCTTTACAAGGACTGCACCTCTGTTTGGCTTGGCTGAAAGGGGCCAAGAGGGTCAAAACCACAGGGAGGAGCATAGAAAGACATACACATATAACTTACCTCCCTTTTCAAGAGACAAACTCTGCTTTACAGGAAAGCATTAATTTTTAATACATTTTTATTCATTCTGCTTTCCTATTACTTTGTTGTTTATATAGCTGCTCTTTGAGCTGTGGAACTGTTCTCCCCTTGGCCACCTATTGTCAGCCACTAACTTCATATAGTAAGTTTCATTGTCATAACATTCCTTGTTCACAGTAATTTCAAACAAAACTTTCAATTTCAACAGAACTTTCAATACATTGTATTATGT
Source organism: Trochalopteron elliotii (assembly GCA_024734555.1). Lineage (NCBI taxonomy): Eukaryota > Metazoa > Chordata > Aves > Passeriformes > Leiothrichidae > Trochalopteron > Trochalopteron elliotii. The sequence continues at coordinate 72,545 of JANPWX010000032.1, forward strand.
ATTAAGACAACACATAACATCTAGATAACTTCAAAGGTAACAAATACTTTTTCTGGGTCTGTACATGCACATTGACAGAATCTAGAAACTCGTTTTCTTTAACATTTACAAAACACCAGCACTGTGTCTGCATCAGAGCCCAAATTCCCTATTTTTCACTAGATTTCCGAATGACTTGAGAAAACTCAGAGGCATAGTGCTGCAAGCACTATGATGACACACACAAAAATATTAAAAGAGGGAAAAAATTATTTTCCACATCTACAGGCAAAAAGAAACTAAAGCACCCATGAAAACATCCTAACACATGTTGTTAGCAAACCTCTTTTATTTTTAATGCTAAAACTCCTCCCATGTCATTACTTGTTGTTAAGCCCCTAGGTCATACCACAGCAGGCAGGCATTCCACCTATCTCCAATTCATGCTCTTAAACTCGCTGTCCCTGGAAAACAAACCCAAAGGAATCTCAGCAAAAGACCAACCAGAAGTGCCAGTGACAATTACTGGACAATCTACTGAGTAAATATGCACTAAGCACTAGCTTTTAAAACCACAGCTCTTTAATTCCATGCAGATTATTTCTGTTTGTTTTGCCACTTCTTTCAGCTACTCACTATGGCAGCAATTGGCCTCAATGAGAGCAAATATTTTCTATACAACTGGTTTCTCCTCACCTCTTGTCCTTCCCACCCACATCCCATTCCTGGAACACACAGGATGTATCAGACTATTTTCCTCCTCCCTCCAGATGAGTGTTATGAGTCTGGGCTTTTATTTTTATTTTAATCACTCTGTGGCTTACCATGAGAAAACATTGGCCTAAACCGCAAAATAAAGACTTTACATATAGATACTATTTTTTTTTTCATTTTACAATTTCAAGACTATTTTTAGAGATCAGACCACATTCTTAGAGTTTACATTGGTGACTCTTGTAGCTGCACAAGATGTAAAAAGTGATTAGAGCTGAATTGGACTCGATGCACACCTGCTGGGCCACTACATGCAGCCTCCGCAGAAGCATTCAGTACACCTGCCAGTTTACCTGGACTCACTGTTAACCTTTGTTCTCCAAAGAACAAATAATTTGGCACTGGATCCTTTCTTTCAAGATATATTTCATTTAATCCAGAATTGACCATCCTGAGTATGATGTGCAGCTGTAGCTGCTGTTTTGAATCCTCCCTGCCCTCCCTTGCCCACGATGGTGTCTGCCAAGTGTTTAAACCTCTGAATGGCAGTGACCTTGTCAGCACCATTCCTCACCTTTTGTCTTTAAAATATTTTTGCTCCACTTGAGCTCTACAGAAATGTCTACGACCTCCGAAAATGTGGGTATTTCCATGCTCTGCCCTGAGCTGCAACAGCACCACAGATCATGCCCACAGGATCATTCCCATATGAATGTAATTGGGGCCAGGACCACAGAGGTGTCCCTCAATGAGAGCTACACATCCAAAACCTTTTACACCTGAGCTGAAAATTCATCAACCTTTGTGTACCTGCACTTGTGCAGAGGAGAAACATTGTTCTTTTAGGAGCTTCTCAACACCATTTCTTCCCACTAAAGTCAAAAACTTAAATGTGTCACTGCTTTTTGCTTTTCACAAATCCCTTTATTGAAATGCCCAGATGGAGTTTTGCCAGAATGATTTTTTGAATTTCATCCAGGCTGAGATTTAGTTTCTCTGCATAAAATTTGCCCTAATTTTAAGCATCAATTATCTTCTAAAAATGCATTTGGAAAACTTTTCCTGCAAACTCTAGTGTCCTTCACTATTAGCTACCTGTAATGTTTTTATAGTTAGCCATGGCATTCACTTTTCTGTGGGTTAATTTTACCCTTACATCTCCAAAGAATCATTTTTAAGTATGCTTCAGTCCTTATATAAGCAGATGTTCCAAACAGACTTCTTTTCTGAATACTCTTCAGGCATGTTTATCAGACTAAATCTACTACAATCAAGAATTTTATTATTGTTTTTATTAATATAATTAATTTTATTTTTGTTTTCAACTGAGACTGGTCTCTGAGGCTGCATTGCTGCTTGGTAAAACACAAACATTTGTGCTGACCAGATTTACATTTTGATTTGTATTTCTTTTATAAATATCTAGAAAATGTCATGTTCAGAAATATCTAGAAAATATCTTTGTTTGTGTAACTGTTGACACCCAGAAATGTAAAAATGAAAAACTGTAAAATTGAATAAATACCCTAATTAGAGAGCTGGAGGCCCTCTGCTCAGGAGACAGGGTGGAAGCACTGGCATTGTTCAGCCTGGAGAAGAAAAGGCTCTGGGGAGACCTTAGAGCCCTTTCCAGCGCCTAAAGGGGCTGCAAGAGAGCTGGAGAGGGACTCTGGACAAGGGCCTGCAGGGACAGGACAAGGAAGAATGGCTGAAGCAGGGTAGATTTAGATGGGATATTGGGCAGGAATTGTTCCCTGGGAGGGTGGGGAGGCCCTGGCACAAGGTGCCCAGAGCAGCTGTGGCTGCCCCTGGACCCCTGGCAGTGCCCGAGGCCAGGGCTGGACACTGGGGCTTGGAGCAGCCTGGGACAGTGGGAGGTTTCCCTGCCCATGGCAGGGATGGCACTGAGTGGGCTTTAAGGCTCCTTCCAACCCAAAACCTCCTGTGATTCTACAGTTCCCTGATTCCAGCTTCTGCACCTTTTCTGCAGCTTTTTCTGCAGCTTTTTGTAGAGCAGGAGTTGATTTATACAAATACAATTCTCAGCTTGGCCTCATGTTGAGAGGATATCCAGTGCTCAGAAAAGCTCTGAATCTGATGCTGCTGTCTGGCAGTGCAGAATGGCTACAACAAATGGGTTATTGCATATGACAAATAACTGTCCTCAAAGTAAAGACAGACACTAAAGCACAGTGTCCTCCATAAACTCTTAATGCACCCCAGCCTCGGGGTTCAGAAATAAACATATAATTTCCAGGCAGTGAAAAATAGAGTAATGCAAGAATTAAAATATCCAAAATATCTCTTCTCATGTACAGCCAGGATTTTCTGTATTGCAAAATTGATTTGTCAAAAAGAGGAACCATATGGTTTCACTGTCAGCAAGCTGTGGGTTTATGTTTTGCTGATAAGAAAAAAGAAATGAGAGAGCACCTAGGCATGCCTGCCTGGTAAACATTTCCTGTGCTCCTTCCACAACAAAACAGTGACTAAAAATCAAATACATTGCATAAGTATCTACCAAAATTATCTAAATTACGGAATGAATTACTGGGAACCATGTTAGCAAGGCTGCCACTTGCTGTCTGTGCAGAAAGAGAGCAAACCATGCCTTCACCTCATTATTCGCAGACACCACAAAGCTCACCCCTTTGCATTGCTTATTGTTGGTGACTTAATATCACTAAAACATGCTGGGATAACAAGATGCCAAAAGCAAGAGAACACTAGGCTCTATCGACCCTGTAGAAAATAAATACACCAATATTATTGCTGCAAGTCTCTTTTCCTACAGAAGCACAGCTCAGAAACTGGTGTCCCTGAAATCACAGGCCTGTTAAGCATCCACAGCAATCTCACAGAAGGGCTCTAAGAAGAGCTCATTGTGTTAAAAAGCAGAAGAAAAGCAGCTAGAAACGAAACATGGAATAAAGCAGATGTAGCAAAGCATCTTGTATAGAGTGAAACTGTCTGGCCTTGGCATTGGTCTCCTCATCACTATGCCTTTGCTTCCTTGCAGAGCTGGCCTCAAGCCTGTCAGGGCTGGGCTTTTAAACCAACAAATGGCCACCAGGATCTGACCCTCCCACGAGAAAATCCAGACACCAGCATGGCTTTTAAAGAAATTAGCGTTAAACATGACACCAGGCCTACAGTAAAAGAGCAAGGCGAGACCCAGGCTATAGAAGCTGCAGAAATTAACCGAGGACCCCAGCTGTGCTGCAGTCCCCGGGAAGCTGCTGTGTAGATGCTGGAAAGCTCTTACAGGCCTGTCTGCCTGCCAACACACAGATGTTGAAAGTTACTCCCTGGGGGAAGCTTTGAAGGTTCAGGTGTGGCACAAACTACCTGCACCAAAACACAGCCCTCTGCACACCCAACACTACAAGGACCTCAGAGGTAGGGCCAGGCTTGGCCATCACTGTTCCAGGAGCTTCACACCCCAAATACTGCTGGAGACCTGCAAGAGCTGAATAGCAGCTACAGGACTGTTCCTCTGGGTCAGTTGCATAGAGGAACATCTGGACAACTGCACAGGATAAAACTTGCAGGTACCTAAGGAACACATCTGTCACAACACATTACCTGACAAAAGAAATGCAGCTTGTTAATATGTGGTTCTGGCACTTGCCTCATATCAGCATTTCCAAATGAAAATATTCCCCATAAAACATTCCATGTTTCTATTGATAAAATTATTTTTTAAAGTGTGATATTAGATACCCAGTATCTAATGATTCTTACAGGTCACCATTACACATTTGTAGAAATACTTTTTCAGAAAAGCCTGTTCTCCCATTAGTATGTAATTTCCATGCAATTAAGGAGAGCAAAATATATTTGAAGAGAGTTTATTTCTGTGTTTACACATCCATGCTCAAATAAGCTCTCTGCTCCCACCTCTTTTATAGCAGATACCTCAGGCTCACTCCTACCCACTTCATTTTATTCTGTGGTCTGATTTTTCAGCACATATAATTTACAACATACAAGGGTTCAGATGCTGAGACTCCCATATCCATCACGTTTTCAGCAGCATTGCTTTCATGGAATTACAGAATGGTTTGGGTTGGAAGGACTTTTACAGCTCACCCCATTCCATCCCCTGCCACTGGCAGGGACATCTTCCACCCACCCAGGGTGCTCCAAGCCCCAGTGTCCAACCTGGCCTTGGGCACTGCCAGGGATCCAGGGGCAGCCACAGCTGCTCTGGGCACCTTGTGCCAGGGCCTCGCCATTCTCTCAGGTCACCATGGGATGTGCAACATGGGAGTCCCAAGACAAGTGTGCATTTTCCCTCTGCCACCAGGTCCCTCTGTTCTCACACAGATTTTGGGGGGGCACATCCTTGCTGGTGTCCTTCATTGTGACATACAGACAGTGAAGTCTGTATGTTTATAATTTCAACTTTCACCATTATTTTTTCCCAGAACTCAGGAATAATCTCTCGTTCATTAAACCTTGTGCAAGCAATTGTAACATTTCTGCAGAGGGTGCAAAGTGATCCACTAGCTGGAAAGCCAGCCACTGGAGAAGCCAAAAGAAAGCCTACATGTATTTCCACAGGGAAAGCACACATTTGTTAGGAGCCATGGACAGAGGAAGGATGAAGGATGCCCCACCAGCAAAGTGGACAGGAGAGAGGTTGTGTGCTGCCCCATGGGAAGCCTCCTGCAGCCTCCCTGCATGTCCACCGCCCACCCTCAACATGCCCCACTCCCCTCCAGTGCTCTGGGTGCTGCAGGGCAGAGCTCAGTCTGGCTGCATATTTGCCTTGCCTGGCTCTGAGTTATCTGCCTGCAGCAGCTCTTTGATCTGGCCTGTGCACAGTGACATGCACACACCAGAGTACTGAACAGGGCTGATAAGAGCAGATGTGCCTGCACGATGTGCCCATGGCTCCTGCTTATGCACCACACTTGCCAGACTGGGCCCAATGTCTATGGACCCCCACTGCTGGGGCCACACTGCACTGACGTACCTTGACCAAAAAAATTCTCAAGGAGGAAGGGTCCAGAGCTGGACAATTAACACTTCAGTCACTAAAAAAATCCACTCCCAACGTGACATTTTAGGTCGACCAGACCTGCATGCTACTTGATGGTTACATATTAATTTCTGCCAAAAAGCTGTAAATGTAGGAATTGCATTTCCACAAAGAACTTATTTGTAAAGAATACAGAAACTTTTCAACCTTTTCTCTTTGAAACCACTTTCCTGTTTTAAAACACATGATGGAATACAGGTTTGTTAATTCTCATGGGGAATTTCCAACCACCCTGTTTAGCAAAACCAGCCTGAATGCTACAGACCTTACCTGCCTTCCCTCCCCCTGGCTGACCCACTTTTGCTTCCCTAAGTCTTTCCCAAGAGCAATCTGAAGCTGCTCCTGTCCTTGGTTTGCTGCGTTAAGCTGTGAAATGCATTAAGCACGCCACAGAGCTGTGACCCGGCATCCACAACTGTCAGCAAGAATTTCTGTGAATAATTGATTTAGACATCAGTCTGAAAAAGTTAGCAATAGCATGCCTTTTATTATGGTGATAGAAGTCATTCATGGGCTGAGAGACCAACAGCCAGATTTAAATTCCTTCTCTGTGGTTTTATCACTTCTTATTTTTCTTCTCTCCTGGCTGGTTCTTTTCCTGATAGAGTCTGGCTTTCCTATTCTGGGCTGCACACAGAGGGACATACAGCCAGCAGCCTGGCCAGGGCCACCAGAGCCCCTGCAAACTGCTTGGTGAGAGGCACCTGCAAACTGCCAGAACCGCCCAGCACAGCAATGGTTAACAGCACAAGTCAATTAACACATCTGCCTTTGGCCTCCCTGCACAGAGGAACTGGTGCAAGATGGCACCAAGATTGACAGGAATGCCGGTATAAGGAGAGGGAACCAGTGCACTCTGTTTGCTTTTTCTCATTTAAAAAGTCAATGATTGCAGGTGAGTTATGCATAGAATAACAAGCAGCTCAAGAGAGCAGAGCAGAGGACAGCAGCCCCATGTCCTGCTCTTCCTTTGTACGTGACTAGGGAACTCACGGCTACACCTGAGAATTCAGTTTCTGGGCTGAAACAGATTAAAATCAATGAAAACCTTAGTCCTAATCTAAATTTCTGCAGGTCTTAACAATAACGGGCCAAACACCAGAGCTCTCTTGCCTGTGCAAAACTGCCCCAGTTTTGTGGGGCACAGCCTCTGAGAGCAAAGCCCGTGTCCAGTCCAAAGGCCTCTTCTGACCCAATCAACTAGCAAAGATCTTGGAAGTAACTGTGGCTGTAAGCAGAAACCTTTCTGGGTGTAATTCTGCTTTTACACAAAGGCACAGATTTCTGCTTCTCTGAACAGGAAAAATCAAACCCCAAAACTTGCCCTTTTGCACCTCTCTGAGCTCCCAGGGGCCAAATCATCTTCCTACCCACTGTTCCCAGCCCACATATATGCTCAGGGAATTTTGTACATCATCCCTTCACCCTACTCAACTTCTGTCCCCATTTTCACCTCTCCTCAAATCCATTCCCAATCAAAGCTACTCTGCTTAGGAGTCTGGAATACATGAGCAGCACTGTGACTGGCTTTATTTCATCTCAAAAATAATAATGGAATCATCTCTCCCAGGTCTGTTGGAGCAAGCAGTTAACCCATCCCTTTCTCCAACACTGCTCACCACCACTCCAATTTGGGCTGAGGTAGCTGCGAGCACTGCCCCACCCCAGGCAGCTACAGACCCCTCCGCCCCCCACTCCGTGCTGCTGGGCCACAGGGGCTCTGCTCTGCTGCAAAGGCTCATTTGTCACGCAGGCACCAGCTCAATCCCATCCCTGAGACCCTCAGCAGACACAGGAATTAATTTATTTTGGGGAGCAGTTGCTCATTCTGCAACTTCTGCATTTCTCACTGTCATCTGACAACCAAACGAGAGGCAGATGTTCATGCAGACTGCAAAATCACCTCTCTGCCAATCCTGATCCACTCAGCCAGTCAAAACTGTTCTTTAGAAGAACATGCTTGCTCATCTGGGGCTGCATTTCAAAGACAGCGTGTTAATAAAATGCCTAAATGAAAACTAACAGTTGTCCTATGTGTTAGCTTGTCCCCATCATAATATTGAAGACAAGACTCCACAGTGCCCATAAAAAGTCAGCGGCAGTCATGATTAATAAGCAAAATCAGGCCAATTCCAGCACAGTTACAAATCTTTTTGCTGTAGAGTTGCAGAGATTGGGGCTTGGGGATGCTCTGCTTTTCCAGGGGAAAAGTCCAAGGATGTCCTGCCTATGCCACAGTGGGAACAGTAAAACTGGCAGAGGTTTTGCCCTTTAAAATAGACCACACCACCCAGAAAATGCTGGGTTAACCACTGTCATTGGGGTGCTTCTGTGTTTTGAGACCGACTTGTGATTTTTTAAATTTCAGTGTTTTGGATCCAAAGCTTTCAGCTCACCTCATTCATTAGCGAAAATTCAGAAGTCTACTAATAATCTGCCTCTCTAACACAGGTAATTTCAGACTAGCAAGGAGAAAGCATTGGAGAATACCACAGGGAACAATCTTGCACTGTGGAGGACTCAGAAAACCCAGTAACTCTCTTCCTTCTCTATTTTGTACTGTTCTAGAGCTTTAATGACAAGCACAAAAATCCATCCCTCAAAGCAGTATCAATGCCTGGTGCAAATGCCTAACCACCCAGATTAACACCTTGCAGTACAGGAGATAAAGCCAAGAAACTGACATTCTGCAACTGTCCCTTATTTTACATTACTTAATACAAGGTTTGACTTTGACCTCATGGGAGAACAAGAAAGGAGAAATAACCCTGGAGAAACTACAAGCCCATATATTCCAGGTTGTATCACCATCTGCCCCGTGGAAATGTGAATTTGGGATCCATCTTTTCTTCTGCAGCCTAAAAACTGAACCACATCAGAGGATAAAATTCCATGCATCCGTCTGCAGAGCAGCAGCGCTCCTGGCTGTGAAGAACAACTTTGTGTTTGGAAGAGAAACTCTAAGTTCTTAGTAACATAATTTCAGCTTCTGCACTGCCAAGGAAACTCCCTTCAGAAAAATAAAGTTGCTCACAACAAAAGATCAGACAGTTTAAGTCACACCAAAGGTACATCCACCCTGGCACCGGCATCCCACCACAGCCACCAACATCCAAGCCACAGCTGAGCCAATACATGCTGTCCCTCTCCCATCCTCCAGCAAACTGCAACTTTTATCAGTTCTAAGCCAGAGACCCCGTCCCTTTCTTTTCAGTGGCGTTTGCTAGATAATTCCTCCCACAAATAGGTCTGAATGGAGCCTTCACTACAGCCTGCAACACTTCCCAACTCATGCAACCTCTCCTCTTCCCTGGTCTGGAAAGTGGAGGGATGAGGCACAACCACAACTACAGATGACAAACAGCCCAGCAGTGAGACCTATTAATTTATAGCCTGTCATAATGAGTGTTTCTGCCGGATCCTGCATTTATTGTCTCTGTCTGTGGCTGCACTGATGTGTTTGTCAATGCATCTCTATGTTGACTGAAGCATGAGCTGCCTGGTCCGAGCGAGCTACAGGAGAGTATTGAGGAATGAGGGGAATCAGAGCAAAAAAAAGGTACCACCCTTTATAACCAAGGGCCAGAGCCTCCTACTACAGCAACATAAAGAGTAAAAATATTGATATGCCTTTGTGCTCCTTCCTCTTTTTCCTGTTTCACCCCAAAGCCCTCAGTATAATCTGGGCAGCTTCAAAGGCACCAGTACCTAAGTGCCACGGGCTGACGACAGCTCCCTGCTCCATGGCGATTCCCACGGGGCAGGAGAATGCCCAGGTTACCTGACACAAGCCTTTTAGAATCTCAGAGGCTTTTCCAGAGAATTTACTGGGCCTGGCAAGCACTGGTCTGCGAGTGTCCACAGAACAATTCCAGAATACTGCAGCACGGCAGTAACGCTGTAAATGCCGCTGTGATAGCACTACAGCCGCAGGACTGAAGGTTTCTTCTCAGCTTCAGACATTCGTTGTGCTCCTCCCCTGCCCCAGGCTCCTGCCCTGCACCTTTGCTGACTTTCCCTCGGTGTGAGCCAGGCTCCCACAGCTCCTCAGGGAAGCACCCTGCTGACCCTCCCCAAACACGGGATGGGATCTTTCTCCCTGCTCCTGACAGTCCTTCAAAAGAAGGCAAGAGCAGGAAAAGCACAGGGTGTTCGAATCTCACAGCTTTGTCTCAGGAAGCTCTAAGACCTTCTAAGTGCTACAGGCATCAGGGCTGTACTAAGGAACTTCCTTTAATTTCTCTCCCATTCATGCTTTAATTCAAATGGAAATCCTGCCACTTTTTTTTTTTTTTTCATCCTCTCAAAAGGAACATGTGAGGGAGTTTATCTGTGCAAACCTTTATTATCACCCTATTGCTCATGGTCTAAAATAATGTAAGGGGGCACTTAGAATCAAAAAGGATCACCAATAAGGACACGATGCAATGAAAGATACTGTAGAAGTGCTGTACAACAATTGCCAGCAAACATCGATGTATAAATAACACGGTTGCATTTAAATGAATAAAAGTTTAATTTAAAATGATACAAGTAGCCATCATTTTAGCTACCTAAACTGCTTAGGGCTGCCAGCAGTATGTCCACCTGACTCAATACATTCATAGTTCCAAATGGGTGTTTGTGAGGGTGGAATTGCACCGTGGCAAAGCCCCATGAACGAGCAGTGAGGGTGAAGAGCATGAAGAGCAGACACCCAGCCAAGCTCTGGCAAAGCCCCGTGTGCTCACTGCTGGTCCTACAGGCAATGCAGCAGCTCCGTGCAGCACAGCCAAGCCCTGACCCACTCTCTTCCAGTTTAGAACCTTACTGAGAACTCCTGCTCCACAGTTGTGGTGTAGCTGGCTTGGGAAAAAACGGTCTTTGTCATTCAGGCTGGAGACATGGCTGAGAGGAGCCAGGTCTATAGACATCCAAGGGGTTAACTGAGAGTGGATTTCTAAATATTTTTTGGCAGATTGGCATTTCTAGCTGTTTTGCCACAGATCTACACAGAGCAAGACTAACCTATAAAGAACCCGTGTAACACAGGACATGCCACTTCCAAAACTCCTTATAGTGTGGGCAAACCGAGCCCCACAAGACTTTGACACAACATATAAAAGCAGACAAATATACATGATTTTAAAAGAGAGAAAAGTCAATTATTAGCAACACTATCAGGCTAGAGCAACAGGGTCTACACTTGAGTTTGAGTTATTTCTCTAAGCAAGTTTCTCAGCACTTGTTTTGCATTTTCAAATTAACTGCTCTAATAAATTCAAATTAAGCAGTTAAGCACATTCAGAGGATACAATTTAAAGCATTGCTATGCTAGAAGCCAAAATACATTTGCTAATTTCTATAGGCACAACAAAATCAGGTCATTAATAAAGTCTGTTAGAACTTCACAAGCCGAATAAAACCCAAGGATATGAGAGGACAGGCTGCACATGAGAGAGAAGGAGGTCCCTGGATTTCAGGAGCACTCAGCCCTGCTTGCACTGAAGCCAGGGAAAAGCCCATCTGCCCCATGATCTGAAGAACAGAGGAAGCAACCCCAGCAAACAATGGGAAGAAACCCCAGGTCACCGCAGCTGCACCAGGCTCCAGTACCCTTCCATCTCACCTTGCTCCCCGACTCCAGAGGTGGCTGTGGCTGGGAACAAGCATCTCCTGCTATCTGGGCCAGAGGGTACAGACCGTGGCTCTGCTCCCTCCAGGCCCAGACACCCACCAAAGCCACAGACCTGTGCAATGGATGTGTCCCACCAGTTCAGACCCTCTATCACCTCACATTACCCCCAAATTATTGAACCCACTTAAGCCAAAGACATTTTGAAAGGATATTATGGTCAATGCAATTGAATTGAGTAACAAAACTCAAGGGAAGAGAAAGATAAGAAGGAAAAAGCTTTGGTTTCTCATTCCACCCCTCAATGTATCACAATATTCCATTAAAACATTGATATCTTCATTTCCTTCCCAGCCCGGCGACATGTGCCCAGGAGTGAAGTGTCTTGAGAACCAGCATCTTCCATCCTTGCCAGACACTCCCCTCTGCCCCCAGTGTCCGCGGCCATTCCAGCGACTGAACCCCAAACTTCTATCATTGAACCGCAGCGCTTCCTCTCCGGAAGCAATCACCCCCAGGGCTCCAGCAGCCCCCGGGCGAGGCGCTCGGACGGCTCCAGAGAGGGGCTGCTCTGGGGGGGCTCGGCCCCTCCGCCCACCCGCAGTCCAGAACCAGCCCCACTCGGTGCCCCGAGTACAGCCCCCGCTGAGCTGTCCCAGGGTCGCCGGGACCCGCCGGGACCCACCCCCCGCGCCCGAGGTGGCTCCGGGACACCCATCGCGAGGCGCTGCGTGCCCAAGAACTTCAGGGTGCGGGCCATCGTCCCCTCCGCGCCCCGCGGCTCAAGGGACCGGCCGGAGGCGGCACGGAGCGGGACGGGAGGGGCCCCTGCCCGGCGCGGGGTCCGGAGCTATCTGGGAAGGTAACGCGGCCCCGACTGGGGCCTCCCGCGCCCCTTCCCGGGGGACATGCAACACCTCTGTCCGGGGGTACCGCATCCTGCCCCGGTCACCCCGCATCCCTACGCGGGAGGGATGCTGCACCCTGACCGGGGTCTGGCGCTATCCCCGCTGGCATCCTCCCTCCCCTCCGGTGCGGCGCAGGAGGGAACTTGTGCGAGGAAAGATGCGGGACCATGCTCGTACCTGGGTATCCGCTGTCCCGCCCTAGCGCGGAGGTGCGCGGCGCGTCCAGCGCGGGCGCGGTGGCTGCGGGCATGGCCCCGCCGAGCCGCCCGGC